>JAQFYB010000565.1:0-49760 GCA_034694085.1 Pogonognathellus longicornis
GTTATTTAGATATTTTATGACTTGGAAATCAATATGACTAGAAACTTATTTACAAAGTTCCCATTCAAATAATATACAATGATTACATGAAGTATATAATGAATTATTCATTGTATTATTGCGAAACGCCTTATACAATGAGTGGGGTGTTGTTGTAGAACATGCGTCCATTGTAGGGTGCATTCTCTATTCTTAAGTCAATTGGTTAATCTTTCTAACTACAAGATATACATTATGTATATGTATAGTATTCATGTTTTGTGTTGATACACTTGTTAAGGACTGCACATAAATATTGCAACAGTTACAGTGTAATTAAGTGAAAAGCTGTAGTTTTTAGTTATGAACGTATACCCCGTGGAGTAGATTTTTATAAGCCGTGTAATAATAATAACAAGGTAATATTAAATGGAGCAAAATTGCAGTACAGAAAGCTGGAGGATGACAAAAGGAATTGAGCTATCCAAGTGGATGATAATGCTTCACATAATAATACAATAAAGTTTATAGTCCGTACGCTTAAACATAAAGCAGCATGATTTCTGTAGTCATTGAGTTGGTACATGATGTTGATGAAGGTGCCAACACAAGGGTTTCACGCTTGAATTCACCCATAGAATCTTATTCACTGTCTGTGTGATTACTTGCAATACGAAAAACGTAGGAGTTAGCTACAGCTACAGTCGCCCACCTACAAAGCCCATTAAGTGCATATTATGATCTTCCTAAAGATCATTTCTATTTCATGCGAAACACGAAACAGCTTATTATGAAAGGAGACGACGATTTATTAATAAAATTGAATCCTCTCAATCTTATATCAACCCCAGTACTTGTACGTAGGACCAATACTAAACTCACAATGAACTCTCCTTTATCTCTAAACTAATGCACCTCCTCTGAATTACACGGTCCGCATGAAAGAAAATCACATGCCATAAACAATCAATCTAATCAATAACTGTTGGGCCTTGTTGTGTGAAATAGTCTCCGACTCTCTCAAATGGCATTATTAAACGTATCCTCTTTCTGCCAAATGTCATACAATACAATAAATAGGACTTCATTTTTGTGTCAACAAACAAACATCTTTTTCCTTACAAAAAACAATGTAAATGTAAATGCAAACTATCAACTGTCATCTTTCTAAGTGAAACATAATTGAATTCATACATTTTCCTAAACAGCTTCTATAACGATCACAGTATCATACAAAACTCGATTTTTTCTTTTACCTAGTATTGCCAGATTCACTCAAGTTTTAAATGAAGACCTCCGCATGAGTGTTTGTATGTCAAGGAAATATGTAGTAGAATGCAATTACCTATATACCGTGAAACCTCAATTAGAAGAGGACCCCGCTTATATCTGTACTAACGTTTGGCAAAATAGACCCCGAAATTTATATTCTAGCCCCGGAATACAATCCTCCTAACTATAGTATTCCCTCCACGTCCCCCCGCTAATAATTTTTATTTAAAGCCCCCGTTTTTATTTAAAGCCCGCACTTGTATTTATAGTCCCCACTTGTATGTAAAGTCCCCACTTCTATTTAAAGCCCCCACTTCTATTTAAAGCCCCCACTTGTATGTAAAGTCCCCACTTCTATTTAAAGCCCCCACTTGTATTTAAAGTCCCCACTTGTATGTAAAGTCCCCACTTCTATTTAAAGTCCCCACTTCTATTTAAAACCCCCGTTTTTATTTAAAGCCCCCACTTGTATTTAAAGTCCCCACTTCTATTTAAAGCCCCCACTTCTATGTAAAGTCCCCACTTCTATTTAAAGCCCCCACTTTTATTTAAAGCCCCGCTTCTTATCAAGGTTTTACGGTAAATATTTTTTGTACTGTTTATTAAAATGTTTGAGAATTTGGTTTGTTTATTTCTACAGCAACATTTGCGTACATTAGATTATTCATAGACTAATAGGAGGAATGAGAAAATGTTGGAAGTAGGTATATTGAGTAGCAGTAAGTAAAATATTATGTAGTGTTGTTATTTAATGTTAAGACAGGATGTGCAGAGTTAGTGGTTATAGATATATTTGGAGTGTGTAGTGTGTAGTGAGTAGATGTATAAGTGTATAGGTGGATGTAGTTGAGTGTGTTGTCACACTTGAGTTGAGGCGATGAAAGGCGAAGACAGGGCATGGTACACGGAAGAAAGGAAATGTAGGAGAAAGGCACGTCGCCAGAGCTGGGGCTATTATCGCTGACAGAAGTAGAGGCTCGCTTAAGAGATGAGCGTAGTTAGGGATGAAGCGAAAGTCAACTCTGTGAACATTATCCCTGCTGTAAGTAAGTAGGGAGGCTTCGTGCCGTGCATCTGCTTCACAGCAACCCGCTCTTATTTAGTGCACTACAAAAGACTGTAAATATATTTCATAGATATCTTGTAGTTGTTAAACTTACTAGCAGCAAGCAGCGACGGGCAGACACACACAAGACATGCAACTGTAGTGTTTCTTGGATTTGTACTCGTAACAGTTCTTACAATCCGAATTGTGTAAGTGTACTCTGTTTTTTATATTATATCCCATCTTATCATAAATTTCTTTGTGTCTCTCAACTTTCTCAAGTGAGTACAAAGAAGATGTGACTCGACTTTTCTTCTTCGACTATACGTACGTTCTTCTTAACTAGATAGGGCAGCGTTGGCCATGCAGTGTCTTACTTAACTTACAACTTACCTATGACCATGTCATTCTCTCCCTCTGTGTGTCTGTGTTTTTTCCTGTCTGTGTAGTAGGTATGTATTTGCAGTAGTAATAGCAATACATAGAAAAATTCTAGTAGAATGTAGTTTGTTACGACTTGTGAGACTGGTTTAGGCTTGAGGAGTCTGTGATAATAAGCAAAGAAGTGTGTGTATGTATGTGTATGTTGTATGTGAAAGTGGTGCTGTGTGTATAAGTGGTAGCCACGCAATTCTTTGACTTGCTTGCTATTACATCGAGACAGGGCAAGACGTTTCCTGTTTGAAAGTTGCACAGTGGTTGTTGTACTTGTAGTGTACGTACCTAATGATTCTCAAACAGCAAGCTCAGCTTCATAAATCACAACAGTCGAGTCGTAGACATCATTCCAGGCTTGATGCGAACCAAAGAAAACCGAGATCGAAATATTCCTTTGCTTTAAATTGCGTATATTCCTATGTGCATTTACAAGCTATGTATGTCCTCCCTCGTACACACAAATACATTCACTATACCACACACATATATAGCCAAGGTTTGTGTAAAACACTCTCTGTACCTTGCCACTCAAGACGGCTCCACGGGTGTAGCTCAAGAATAAACTGTCGGATTTCAATTTTTATGAGAAAATGAAACAGGGTCTTTGGAAGATGAGCTGGGATGTTCCGTTTGATTTTCTCCCCTGCATTGCTTTGCATTGCCCTAACTCTCAGCTCAAGCTTCGACTTGGCCAACACACTCTCCTTTCAAATGCTAACTTAACCACTCTCCCTCGTTTGTTAGAGATTCGGAAAAATCATTCTATCACACTTTTTATCATTACCTTCTTTTCACTTTCTTTCAAATCTCAGCTCGCCTTTCACACAAATACAAACACACACAAATGTACACACAATATATATGTCTACAAATACATTCACATATCCACACAATTTCTACTCGAAGCCTAATCATATACCCAACAAAATCTATACGCATCTACCTTCTATATGTTCACAGTCAGTCATTTTTATCTTCCTACACACACAATATCTATTTCTAGCTACACATGTATACACCCCGATTAACTAAAATATAACACACTGCCTTTACACTACTAAACGTTGTAAAAATATTCCAACGTATTATATAGAATACATTATAAAGGGCTCAAAATTGATAGCAAAATGCAAGCATGCATTGCTCATTACTAGTCAAGTGTACTAGTACACAATACATATGTATCTATCTACATATATATTAATGCAATGATATTGGCATGACTATGTTACAATATAGAGGAAATAGCATGAATTTGTTGTAGTGGAAGGCGAATGGGAGTTGTTAGTTGGAGTGAATGTTGGTAGGATTTGGAGCAGAGAATATTAGAAGGGTAGTAATAGAACACTTATGTATATGCGTATTATTTGTATGGTCAGAGTGGAGAAAGAGCAAAAGTGGATGTGACTGGGAGCTAAGGAAACGATTACTGCACTAAAGAGAAAAGGAATGGAATTCGAAGGGAAGCACCCAATTCCAGTTGCATCGGAAAGTAAAGATAGCTCTTGAGAAGGGAGGAAAGGGAAACCTGCCAATTGAGACTGAGTTGAATTGACTCGACGTTACTTATCCTTATTAGAGTGTGCGAGTCCATTTCCACTACGCATAGAGGAATATTGAGACGAGATTGGGAAAGATGAATAGCAAAGGTATCCTCATGTATGCTGCCTCCCAGTCAGATTCAGAGTGGAGAGCTAAACAGTGAAAGTCACTCTCATCGTAAGTCTAACGAAAACCACGAGATACTTTGCATAGACTTCTTCTGCACATACCAACACAGTGCAACTATATACACTGACTTTGCCTGGTGCATTATATTATCATATTTATATACATACCGGAGACACGACGACGCGACATAGAAATACAAGCAGTAATATTGGTATAGTGTATGAGTGGAGTAGCTACTTACTACTAGAAAGAACATGAGGATGCCCACATTAGTCTGAAGAGTGCCTTTTAACCATTACCTAACCTTAGAGACTCTGACTGAATGCTTACTTTGAGAGAGAGAGATATGTGTAGTCTATACCTTAAGTAGTTTAGTTGGCTATTAGGAGTACAGAGGAGTTTTGTCGGTATGAAATGAAATTGCTAATAAACGAAGGATGGAGTGCGTTTCTTGAGTCGTGTTCTTGACTACTCTTTGTTAGTCGACGAAAATGAATACAGACACTGAGCTGAGGAATGATAAGGAGACATTCGATTTTTCCTCGTACACTTTCATAGCTTTGCCATGATGTAATAAATCTCTTGGCAGAGAAAACGATCTGTCTCATTAATTTATACAGGACTCATTTCATGGAGATTATAGCAAGCAATTGGGAGACAATGATAAAGTCACTGCCCATTTCAAAATGACGGAGACTCACACAGCCACTTACACACCGTAGCGAATTATCTGAGCACTCACAATCAAATAGACACTTCATTACCAAATACTCATACCATCCTTTCAAATATCCGCAATAAATACCTTCCCAGTAGTCTCTGCATAAATACTTATTTAGCTTTTATCATACACATCTATTATATTCATACCCATTTCTTCAGTGTGTAATCTAAGTCAAGAGTCGACCAGGAAGCTGAACCAGTTTAAAGTATAATAACAAGCCCAGTTTTCAATGTGGTATACACTTGAGCAATAGATTGCAATTGTGACGGATGCATGTTTTCATACTTGAAAGATAATTGATATTAGTACATAATTGAAAATTACAAAACACTTAATTTGTTTGCATACGAATATATATACACCAGATAGACATTTGACTCAACACATTTTGCAATGATATTATGATCCGGTTGTCCCTTTTCCGAATTAAGTGCTATGCATGCTAATAATATATTACATGGGAATGTGCGCATTATGAATTACCATAAACTTCATTGGATGAATTTCACGGAATAGTAAAACACAATCCTGAATTTAGTACTGTACAGAAAATTGTGTCAATCCTTTGCCTTGATTTGATACACCATCAAATAATATTACCTAGCTATGAAATAGATACATCCTATATACCGTAGATGACCGATTAAACCGTAGTACGGCTTAAAGAAATTTGAGAGTTGCACCAGTACTGTTTATAAGGATATACGGTTATTAGAACAGTATGGTTTATAAATGCATATTTTAAGAAGCGATGTATCAATTTATTGCACTTGATGCATTAGATTTTTCCCGCTTGTACGACTTTATCGGTCATTACGGTAGATATAATATACTTCATGTGTGCATAGATAGATATAAAATTGATTTTTCACTTTAACCACATTAACGCACAACCTGAAAAAAACATGTCGATTCTTAAAACAGTAATAGTATTAATTTTAGAAATGTTTTAAAATGACATATCCTAAATGTCTGAGCAATATATGATTAGTATAGTTATTTTGAATTTTTTTAGTTATTAAAATTGTTTTTGATAGATTTTTTCCACTACACAGCAATTCCACTAAAATTCCAAGTCTAAGTATATGCACAAATAGTAATACACTTAAATTACTTACGTTTATCCCACAAACGAAATACTATTAATAAGATTAAACAGATTAAACATCACAATATATACAATTTAGACTTCGTCATAACGATTTTTACTGGATTCGTTTTTCTTCTCATTAACAGAGTAGCGCTACAGTAAGTGTTTTGTGATGTATTTGAAATCTAAAGTTTTTGAAGACCTGGGTTGACGATTTACGAGCCGGGGTTGACGATTACAAGGATTATGTATATTTATTGACGGAGTGGATGTTTTATAGTATAATGATGACTGGGAGGATAGAGTGAGTAGATTAAGTTAGGATTTGGTTGGGAGAGTGTGTGGAGACTGGAGAAGATTGTGGAGTGGTGCGTAGGGCAGGAGTGGAAAGTGAAGAGAAGTGCTAAGGACTGGGAAGAGGAGCTGACTGAGGTGGAATAAAGTGAGAGACTCCAGTAGGATGGAGAAAGCGTTCAAAAAGCCATCAAACACTGTGGGCGAAGTTGAAGAGCTTGCCGGATATTTGTCTGCGAGCAGAGTCTTGGGCAGGAAATGCCCCATAAGAATTCATTACAGGGGATGATCGGCATAGATTTACATATCAATGGAGTGTGGCTTGCTGACTGGATGCTTTACATAGTCACTACTTGAACAGTTAGCACGAAATAGTTCCAGCAGTCTTTTTGAGTGTACACAATTCCAAGACTCCCTGTCCTCTGTTCTTCCACCACCTCCATTGTCTCAGCCACTTTTCTCCTCGCACAACCAGTGCAGCATGATGGCCTTTAAATTTAACCAACATTCTTCAGCTTGCCTTTATGGAATTAGCATAATGTGGTGGGGGTGTTGCATTTAATCTGCCAATTTCTTATACAAAGAGTAGTTATACATAATTTCAAAGTACCTAAATACTCTTAAAATTGAAACATACTATCAATGACACATAATGAGCAATGCCGTATTTACTCTAATAAAAGCAGGGGCTTCTAATAAACGTTGTGAGAAAAACATTCCCCAATCAAATGCATATAGCCTCTAATTCGCACCCTCTATTAAACACTGGAAGAAATAAATCCGCAACTGTTAAACGCCGGGGGCTATTAATAAAGTAAATACGGTACTCAGTATAATACTATGTAGGTACCTTTTCCACGAATGTTTATATAAGGGTTCTTCAGAGCAACCTTGCATGTATGAAAGGAAATTGTAGATAAAGTTTTGGTATTACAGTGTGTATATCCCATTGGAACAATTATAATAATATGATATGTAATGAAATATAGGCGTTATACGTTGGACAGATTTTGACCGCAGTTGTGGCGTTATAAAGTGATGGTAAAGTCGTTGTGTGATTTGGTATGAAATAATGGCTGGGTTGAATCGTGAGTTGGCTACTTGGTTTTCGGTGGTCTTAACTTAAGTGACTAAATGCATATAGCATGGTACATGAGTGCATTCAATAGCAGTGTAGTGGTGGTTATTACGTGCCGATGCATAGCCTAGACATAGGAGCCGTACATGAGTGCATTGAATAGTAGTACAAAGTAGTTATGTGCCATTTGCAAAGGTTTGTTTCCACGACGTATGTCGTTGAAGAGTTTCTTTCGTCTTTCCTCTTAATACTTTATTTGGCAGCGATGTCGGTACAAAGGGAGCTGGAGTTAAAATAGAATAGACGAGGAATTTAGAGAAGCATTTAAGTGTATCTCGTGTATGTTTTACGAATCGGAGGGGAATAGTGTGAAAACGTTGGAGAGGGAGAAGTGGTGTGTACATGTAGTGCAGTACATATTATTTAGTATTTTGGAGTAGAGATATCTTGTTAATAGGAGCAGAGGTGGAGTGGTGAATTGTAGTTTTATGTTTGGGGTTGAATGAGAGAGAAAGGAGCGGAGAAAGGTAAGAACTGGAGAGGGAAAGACAGAGGAAGAATAAAGGGAGAAACGGAGACTGGAGAAATGGAGCTGGAGAGGAAAGGAAGAAGAAGAGAGGAAGAAAACACGGGAATGTGAAAACGAAATGGCACGAGTCGGCAAATCCCCGTTAAAGAAGCTTTATGTTTTCTGACTATTTTCTCTCATAGAAAAGGTTAAAAAGGCTCTACACTCAATCTAGAAAATCCATTGTAGAAGCTAAATAAATGGGAACATAAGTTTGGCTCTTAACCGGAAAGGAAAGAAGAAAGGTTGTTTCCACCAGCTCAGATGTGAAGATTAACGGGCTCGTTTTTCTTGATTTTTTGCGCGCGGTGAGAAAAGTAAGAGAAAGGTCATATTATTAGCCCTTTCTCAGATCTCTCTCCTTCTATTATTCCAGCCCAATGTGATAGTCCGATCCCGATGATACTTCCTGTACTCACAAAATGGATGTACTACTATGTGTGTAGTAATGGAGGAGAAAAGCGGCACAAGCCACACAACAACACGCGAGAAACAAGAACGGAACAAGGAGTCGGGATCAGATGAGCTCTATATATAAAGCAGAGCTGCATTGAAAGAGAGAGGCGCGCGGAGATGAAAAAGCCCGAGAGAAATGAATGAGACATTGGTCGAAACACGGACGCTTCTCCTCTCATAAATCAACATTGATGAGTGCCAACAATTAATTGCTCCCGTCCCTCAGGGATAATAAGAATAGCATCCATCATGATTACATTCTCACACTGTTTGCATTCCACAGAGATTTTCTCCAGACTCTCTCAACCCGCTCCCTCCCTTTTCTTCTCCAGCTATGTATATCTTCTTCGCTATGGCCTGGCCCACATACAGATCATCCGACAACGACCAACTCTCACCCGCTCAGCTACTTACATCCATTACAACTTTATAGTGTATTAGCACTACACTGCACATTAAATTGCCAACATTCTACAGATACACACAATTTCTTCACTTTAACTATCACACTCTTATTATTCACTCTGTATACCTACATACACAACACGTACACTAAATATCTACAATACTCTAATACACCAACATACCAGATCAGATAACACACAATACACAAAATGTATCTTCACTCTATAGGTACTGTGTGTATGTGTAATGTGCTAATACACATTTTAGGAATGATCACTCTGGCATCCAATTCTAACGCCTTATATGATGAGATTCTTGGTACACACTCGATTCAGTAGAAGACTCCTGTGCATAAATCACGACGGCGTGGAGCGACACTACATACGGTCGTCTGATCTCATCTAGTCTAATCTGCCACTGGAGTAACTACCGCCAGTACTTCTATTAATACTCCCACTCCTACTACTTGACTATGCTACTGCCATACTAGATTTTCTCCCGTTTCCAAAGGAATTGATTTAGAACCATTCTTCACTTCCAGAACTTCAGGAGCCCTCCACAGGTGAAAGTACCACATGCTTGCAGCCAAACCGTGTCCAATATGTATTCTCAGCACGACGTACATTCAAATGGAAAATTTCCGCTCTGTGCAATGCCACTAAATTAGTTAGCAAGGCATCCTTAATTTTCTTGAAAGACCTGCATTAGTAAAACCACCTTGAATCTAAATGTAATTAAGTAGCACTCTAAACTCCACAACCCAATATTCTACAAACGATTCAAATTTCAACAACCTTAGCTATTTACGAACTATTTTTAATATTTCCTGTTTGCCTAAGTTATTTTAAGTGCGATAGAGTAGGAAAAATTGTCTGGATAAAGTAACTGAGTTTTCCATGTTCTATATTTGAAAATGCATCTGGTTTATAGAGTCAGGTGCTTTGTTTGTTGTAATGCACTGAAAGTTAGTTCAACGAGAGTATTTACTGAATATTGTGTATATAGGTGAACCATTGTAAAATCTAATGATTATAAAACTCATCCATTAGACCAAAGATGGATTCAATTTCCCCAAGGTTTCATCAAACTCCAGTATCAAAGTGATGGATTGCTAAGATAAGAATGCGGTGTTCCCCATTGAGTAATTAACAATTATCCATCTGCCTTTTATTATATGTTCATCAGTTTCTCAAGTTAAATTTCCATTATCGCATTAATCATTTTGTAAATTTACTATAGTTGAGTCTACAGAATATTAGTAGCGAGAATGTTATTAGATAAAAAGTATAATTTTATTGGATTGCATGAAAATATTATGCGTATAAGTGCTTGTATTTGATGTATACCTCAAAAACTGCTTTAAAATTTGGAAAAAAGAATTATTTAAATCTACATAACTTTGACGGGTAGTTGAGAACTTGGGGTATAAACTAGTGGAATTTAATGTAATGCAATGATTTGGAGTTGGCCGATGGGGTTAAAGCACATACGAATGGAGTCTCCTCTGTATAATAAATAGTAATAATAAATTATGAGCACTCTGAGGGTTGTAAAGAGTGGTATTATGATAATGTCTGCGGAGAAGTAATAACGTGAATAATATTATATTCCCATTTACATTTAGTTGATACATTAAGGATGCCTTGGGAAGCATGGCAATGATAAAAACTAAGTGAATTCCAGTAAAGTTGGTAAAGCCGCAAAAGAAATCTATTTCTTGAAAGATAGTTAAAAATGCATGAGGTTTGTAGTAAGTAACTTCTTGAAAGTTTCATTGCTCCAGACGGAGTTTTCCCTTAGTTCTGGTTTAGCTTTTTGGTCTTTGCGTTTCGTTGACTGGAGAGTTTAGCCTGGCACAGATTCTGATATGAGTGAAGAGTCTTTGCTGGCTCTGTCTGGCCTGGCCTGGGCTGGCATTCGCTTGGCATCAGTTAACTTGCTCGACACAACGACTGTTTCTGGGGATGCGACACACAGATTACATTTTACAACGTACTACATACTTCACGTTACTTAATATGATATAAAGACCAGAGGAGATCCACAATTCGTTCTGTGCACATCAGCATATCCGTTTCTCTCTCGTCCCGTTCCCTTGACTTGACTCACACGACGACTCATACTTACGACGACGACGACTCACGACCGATTCAACACTCGCTGTCTCTGTATATGTATGAATGTGTTCCGAAATAATATGCGAATCGTCTTGTCTGATCTGTAAGCCCTTGCTAAGCACTGCATATGTTGCTTTATGGATTTGTGAAAAGAGTCCGATGGCTGTGGTGCTGTCTGTCTGTGTATGAATGTTAACATGTCCTGCATGCACGGAGTTCTTGTACCTATACTCGTAGTTTTAAGTTCTGAGCGTGTTGTACACATGGAAGCACTCTGTGTCTGTAGAATCATAAATCCCATGACTCTCCCTCGATTCACTCAAACACTATAAATCATTAATTGTATTTGTCACTCAAAAATTGCCGTTGCTTTGCTGACTAGTCAAAATGCATCTCATTTTTTGTCCTCAGCATCTCACTCGTCTCAAAGCATAAAAGGAAAAAGAATTAAGGACGTATACAATCAGCTATTGACTGCCAGTGTTCCCATTACATTACATTTTATTTTATACGCATTTATCTTTCTCCATGTACAAAGCTTCTGTATTATGCCCTGCTGTTGTTTTCAACCCGTATCAACCCACTCTCACTACTACTATCTCCCACATTTTTCACAAGACACTTCTATCGCTATCTCTCGTTAGCATTTTCACCAATTTTTGCGCTATGCAGCAGACAATAATATTACTGCAGCAGTTGGGAGCTGGTAATGACATCATGAAAACAAAACGAATTCTCACTTATAATGTAAAAATGCTGAGAACACAGAAATATTAATACATCACCTACCCTCCTCCTCCGTCCAGGCAATGCTGCTCCACCAACAAATGTCTAATATTTTACGATAGAACTGTGATTTCCATTTTGTTTTAGATATTCGTGAATGTGCACAATAGACAGTAAGTACTAATTTCAATGGCAGTTTTACACATACACAAACACCATTCACGATTTGTGTCATCTGATCAACTAATAATGCACAAAACTTCAATGTGCCTTGCAAGCACTTGAAAACTATCATAATTCTGACATAATTCTATCCCCTATTGCTACAAACTTTTACTTGATTATACTTGATATCCATACATCCCATGTACATAGAGGTATACACAAAATAGTGTGTGTGTGTTGTAGCAAGGGAAGGAAAAATATCAAAAGTATTATATGTATTAGTACTGTCACACTTTACAAACTAACTGTTAAACAACTTTACAGTGTAAAGTTAGAACGAAAGTTATATTTCTGTTGGTGTGTTAGACTGTTGGATGAGTTTGAGCCTTGCATAAACGTATGAATCGACTAACATCGAATTGCATATAGCTTACAAGAATGTGATTCTTAGTTACAACTTAACTGCTATACAAATAAGGTGCCTACATACGAGTGTGCGTTGGAACGTAGTAAAAGTAGTACGCTTTTTCATAGTAAAAATCTTACATTAGCAATATACTTATACATTAAGTATAATATAATATTCTGCCGTGGCGTAGCCGTGCCGTGTGAGTATAGTGTGTGTGTGTACCTACATTTATACATAGATATATACGTATACTTAGACAGAAAAGAATTTGGTGGCATTTCATTCCATTACATTACAGATGGTTGAATATTTTTGCAGGGCCAGCATTTTGGGGTTTGATCAATCCTCAGTGGAATCTATGCTCGAAGGGAAGGCGCCAGTCTCCTATCAATATAGAGCCTTCCAGACTGCTTTATGATCCCCAACTTCGTCCGATTCACATCGATAAAACGCCGGTAAGCCATTTTTCTTGACTGTCATCCGGTTTAATGCATGCAGCATCCCTTTTCAATTATTATCCTCTGTAGGAGTAGTCGCACATTCAATTCAAGATCAACTGGAAACTCGGCAAAAGTACATCAGTCAGCTAAGAGCACTGAGCCACTTCCACGACTCCTACACACACAGTGGCAGTCTTGGTGTCTCCCTGGCATCCACTAACTTAAAAAATCTAAGGAAAGCAAATACTAATATTACTGTCCTGAATAATAGGATAGTTTTGGAACGTAGTTACATTACAGCTACACACATTGCTCACAAAACACTCCTCAATAACTTATCTCTCTTCATTTATTTTACCCCTTGCTTCCCGACTCACTGCGGCACACCATCAAATCAGACACTGAACGAACGATGGCTCTTAAATTGCAACCTTATAACATAAAAGCATAAAGTAGCTTTGCACAGGATGTATGTACATGTAGTAGCTACTAGAATAAGAGGAAACACTACTACTGCAGCCGTAGTATGTAAAATGATATAGAATGAAAAAAATGATTCTGGATATAAAATGGAGCGAAGTTGTATTTTTACACGTAAGTAAGTACATACAGAGAAAATCTCTCTCTCTCTCTCTCTGTCTTGTGCTGTGTGTGTGTGAACTGTGAGCATTGAATACATTCCGACACTCTGTTCGTTAATCCACACTTTCACTCATCCTCAGCTCTTGGAAAGCAACTCGGTGTTCAATTCCGCCTTGCCATTAAATAAAGATTCCTCGGCTGTAATGAGATATGAGGGAAAGAACCCCGTGGAGGAATGAGTTGATGGAGATGAAAGTATCTGAGACAGTTGAAGGACCAAGGGCTTTACCTGGAAGCGCTTTTATTTAACCTACAGGGACAATGTGATTGTTCTTGATCTCAAAGAGGAATCCGATAGCATCTCTTCCACTGTCTTAAATCATACACACACAACCTAAACCATTCTTTCCCAGATACAACACACCACGGGCTATATATACGCACATACACCATAACATTAGTACTACACATATCTACACAACATACACATCGTCCGAGATCCACGGTCCACAATGTTGCGTCGTCCACTACCACCATACCATACCAGCCCAGAGCCACACCAGAGCCCACATATTCTGTGGGGGAAAGCAAAAGTGGCTACGAACTACATTATTGTAAAGGAGTCCATGAGACGCCTCTACTTAACTTAACACACTCTTTCTATATTTACTTTGTAAGATTACTACTGCTATGAAGTCTAGATGGATCTATTCCACTCCAGTAGTGTCAGTTACGAGTAATAAGAGAACAATGAGAAATTGACACGTGGGATATTGGAGCACGTGGCTGAGATGCAGTTGGCATTGGTGCTACAAATACATTGGACCATGTCGTAGTATATACGCATCCCATAGCTTCATCCCATTCCACTTACATTTACTTTACTGCTCCATTCTTCACAAACTCTTCTTTATTATTGTCTCAGTCCTGTCGGATCACATCACACAATCAAATCATCATCATTGTGCAACACAAACCCATAGTGCTATGTATACACTACCTAATAATAGTCACCGCCAAATTCAAACAAAACAGAAAATGAATACACAAGCTGATTTTATTTTTTGTTCCACTGGGCAAGCTACGTCATGGATGATCGGGAAGGTCGGTGTACTAGTAGGGCAACTACACACACAAGTGATCTAATTGAATCTCTTATATTCCCTATTGTTATGTAATATTGCAAGTCAAAGAGTGAATAACAAAAACAAACTTAGTACTAGTAATTTTCCATGTAGAGAATGAGAGAGATATATAAAATATATTGGCGTAGGGTTGAGATAATTTACGACTGACGGCTGACATGTTGGAATTGAGACGGATGTCTAGCGATACAGAACGAAAACAATATTATAGGTAGCAAGTACCTACAACCTACTCCACGATACAACATTGAATACTAAGAGAAAAACATGGGGATTCCGCTAATATATTTATTCCCGACGTCCCTTTGTATAATATCCGCACCTATGTTCTTGCAAATTAGATATAGTACACGGAACTACACACTTTACGCAACTACTTTACGTATACATTGTAAATACATGCAATCTTCTATCTCAATATTGACTGTGTGTGTTTGTGTGTGTGTGTGTGTTGGATAAGTAGCTATAAAGCACATGATGTATATTCATATTGGCTGTATATACATTTAGCATTAGGAACATTGGAGGCAGAGTATGGGTACACAGTGTGTGTGTATGTTGTAGTATTTTCCCGTGAGTGAGTGTTCGTCGTATTCGTTGATTCGATGAAAGTAGAAACATTGAGTTGAGTATCAATAGGAAAAACATTGAATTAAGTGTAGTGGGGCCATCAGAGTGTAATAATCATATCAAGAGAAGAAATGGGATAAGACCATGTCTCATTCTGTGAATTGTGAAGAGAGGAAAACTGTTTTTGGAAATGAGAGTTCGATTTTGTGTTTGGCAATAAGCCAGTGCAGTGTCTGTATTCAACTCGACTGTCTTGGATGTAGTGGTATAGGTTGCAAGCGTCGTAGAGCTGCTAGACTTGCTTGCTTAGTTAAGAAAAAGAAGGTTGGTGGGTTCGGTGGTGGTGGTTGCTTGGTTGGGAGTATAACGTGGGCTTAAGCTTTCTCCTTCTTATTCCTACCACTCCACTTCCGTTCAGACTCTACGACTTCTTTTGGATCCACTCCTACTACATACAACTATGACTGGGATTCTCAGACTTTCTTGTTTCTCTTCCTTCCCATTCCAACCACCACTTTCTCATCTCGTCTCAATGTGTGATATGTTCTTCTGCTAAGCTCTGCCCTGTCTCCTACTTGTACTATTAATGGCAGTCTCGAGCTATACGAGTATATTGTGTCGTCCTGATCTCATGGCATGGTCTGCCATCCAATCCTTTGCTCTTTGCTGTATCTGAACAACTACGGGTAGGTACACACTACATTATAGAGCGTAGTATTCTGGTGTGTCCGTCGTTGTCCCGCTCCCGGGACTCCCTTCATCCAAAAATGCCCGAACTAAGCGAAAGGACAAAGTCAAGCCAAATACTAAACTAAATACACAACCAAATACTTTCGCAGCACTCATACAGACGATTTTCTTTTTCCCTTTGCTTCGTCACTGCATTTTCCTTCCGTTAACTCTCTGCTAATACTTCTACGTATACAAACACCGAGTTACACAGATGCAGACTTGGTTTTTATTTAGTTTTCTCGTTGGGGGATGGAATGCATGCGAGTCAACTAAAGGTTTCATCTTTCTTCCGTATCTGTGTGCATGTTTGTATGTGTGTGTAGTGTGTGTCTTGGTGGAATCTGCTGTTATACGTATGTCTTTCAGTTTGGGCGTCCGTCTGGATTGTGTGTCGTGTGTAGTCACAGTCGCATAGTCTTCCTGTCAAGTCTATGTTCAATGGATCGGTGCTCTTATACCATGTTCGTTTGTTACTGCGGTCGGACATGATCTGACATGGCATTGTTCCTTATTTCTTCCCTTGTATACGTATAAGTACTATGTATTGCATATTTCATATTACTATCTCTAGATAAACTGTATGGGCTTCACGTACGTATTGCTAGTCAGTTTTTGTGATGGAGTCTTCCCCAACAGTCTGTAAAATAAGTCCGTCGTCCTTTGCGTTATTTCCATCAGGATTTTCGACTGCATTCTCATCCTTCGTACACGTTGTTATATATTACACGCATTTTATATAGGGAGGCATACATTATTGCAAACAATTTTGATAGTGGGCAGGCTAATGTAAAATTGTGTAGGTATATAGACTTATTGCTATAATGTGACTAGGGCGATCACATATTATACACTTAGCAGTGTATTTGCACACAGGTTGGAATCTTATTAGGCTAGTTCCTCTTTAGCTTGACTTCTTTGTCTTATTCTCATTGTGTTCTGCAGATTGAGTGTAAGTCGAGTTGAATTTTTGTTGGAGTCTCCCTTTCCCCGTTCACGTGTGATGTATTGTAGGAAGCGTGGTCTAAGTTTGTCTCACTCTCATCATGTATGAGAGAATAAGTTAAGAAAAGTAAAGTGGTATATAATATAGCCTTTGTTAGAAGACAGTGCTTACTAACACATAGTTAAAGCTAGGTTAGACGCATTGCTTGTAAAGCCAACTCCGACCTGCTGTTAGTCTTGTGATTTAGGTGAATGTGAGTTGGGTGAGTGAGATAGATGGTAGATGTATAGTTAGTCGAATGTGGAGAACTACACACGAGTTAAGAATCTGTAGAAAGATTCTTTTTTCTTATGAGCACACGGCCGAGTTTGGTTGGTTGGTGGCTTCTTTGGTTTTTTGCTTGGAAATCCGAATGTTTACTCAGGAAAAGCTTTGAGATGAGTTCAGGGAAGAAATCTGATGGATCAAAATCATCTTCGCATCACTTTCTACTTTTTGCCGTCTCGTCGTCTCGACTTGAGTTTTTCTTATTTTTCACTCTCTCTATCTGTGTGCCATACAAGAGATGTATTATCGGAGTAGGTAGAAGGAGCAGAGAGAGAGGCATAGAGCAGAGTTGAGTGGAATGGGACGCAAGACGGAAACTTTCACGGCGACTGTTGATAGAGAGACTATGTTCATCGATGGATTGTGATAGATAGAGAGATAGGGAGATGCACTGCTTTGGTTTCGCATGGCGTAGCATAAAAACAGGAATCACTTCCTACATCTCTCGTCCCGTAGCGTCCTTTCTCATGTGTACACACGACTTTCTTTCAAGTCGACGACGACTACATATTAGGCTCATCTGATTTGATCCGTACTCACCCACTACATAACTACATTCAGCTATACCCAACACACTACTCATCCACAGACTCCAAACCTTGCCCAGCTATACTGTACTGTACATACAACTACAACCCACACCCAACTCAATAGCTTTCCCTAATAAATACCACTAGATGTATCCATACTCATAAATGCTATCTCGTCTCATACATACCTATCTCTCTCATGCTAATTCCTTCACTCCTTCCTCAAATAACTCTCCCAACAACCCAAAATCATACAAGTATATCCTCATTTACAAATAAGATCATCAAATTCAAATTTTATTATAGCACTAACATTCTATATCACTTTTATGAATGTATTCATATATGTTACAGTCTTTAACTTTGCCAAATATAAGCTCAACGTAAATAATACGAGTAGAGTATACCTTTTATTATTGTGTATACTTATGTAGCTACATAAATGACACTATCATTCAGTATACTGTAAAACCTATTCCTTTATGCGTGTCTGAAAAACTAATCTTTCAAGATCAGGATAAATATGAAGTCAAGTCTATTATTCCTTCTTGTGTGTAATCCCATGTAATGTGACTAAAACTAGACTCATTATCCAATCATGTGTCTGTAGGGTAAAATTCTTGGTGTACAGATGCAATACTATATTGATATATTTTTATTACTTGTTAAATTCACTCTCCGAAACGCACTTAAAGTGACTTTAGGAAAGTTAAGCTGTGAACAACAACGTTAGATTGCAATCGCTATATATGTACACACATTATTGATTTTGAGTAGGTGTATCAGCAAGATGTACATACAAAGCGATGGAAACACTCTCAGTATTCGTAGTGTGTGCAGTGACTGCAGTATATCAACCCTTTCATTTCTTATCTTAATGCATGTTCATCATCCAAAAAATTTTAATCTTCAGCTGTCTTTTTCTCAGTGATTTGAGCCGTGTCATGTGGTGTGTTAAGATAAGAAATACCAAACATTGCTACTATTTACTTAGCTACGTGGAAACAATGCGACACATGATGTCATGATGCTTTCTTGTAATCCATACACTTCTAAGTACATGCTACCCAATTGTACTATAAAAACGTATGCACACAATTCCCATAGAATAATGTAGGTACCTTTATTATGAGCAGGTACTAGCTATACAGTTGTGTATTGTGACTAGTAGCAGGAAGATGTGTATTTTTAAAACAGTGACGATATCGTGTTGTGCTGTAAATAAGAAGGATATTGTTGGAATGAGTTTTGACATGAGTTGTGTGTATGTGTGTAGTGTGATTGATGTGAAGAGTCAATGAGTCAAGTCATGCATATGTACATGAGCGCATATAAGTTCTCAGGGTTTAAAATGATCCTTTGTTGATTCTTTCTGTGTGAGTCAAGTGAAGTCGAGCAAAGTGAGGGCGAGTGGAACACACAAAAGAAAATCTGCGACTAAATAATGATGAAGTTGAGTGAGAGTGTCTTCTGGTGGCCCCGACTCGACCTCCCTGGTTTTGGCTTTACTCTTCTTCTTTTCTCCCTGCCTCTTTTCCCTTTCTCCGAATTCTCATTGCCTTTGCCTGAACCAAGTGAAAGAGTGAGTGAAATGCAATGGCATGGCGTATTATGGCACTCTCACTATCCTTTTTGTGATCATCATCATGCAGGACTTGGATTTCACTGACAAGCACGTACAGGGAAATACACAAGAGCTCTATAGGACAAATTCAATGTACACAGAGCTATTATATATGTAGAAGTATAAATGTAGTAGCTACACATTGTCTCCTTAACTAACTATCAAACTATATGCACAAAGTTGAACATGCTACGAGAAAGTAACACAGTCATTCTGTTGATAGAGCTGTGTGTAGTTGTGCAACATTACTTTAAGAAAGATCTATGAGAAACAGTGTGTATGTATGTATGTGTATGTACTTACTTACTACATAGTGTTCCAGTCCTATTATATACGTACAGTATATAACAGTGCAACTATTTGTAGCCAGTAAAATATAAACCGGGGCGAGACACAAATAAATGTATATCTAAACTCACATTAAGACTAGACAAGAAGTTTCATAAAGAAGAGCGAGATAGACACACACACTCACATAGACACAAACACAATGAGCACAAGCAAAGATAGAAAGAGAGACGTTGCGAAAACATGTACACATTCACACACACTTTCTGAGTGTGTGTCTGTGTGTGTGTGAGAGAGAGAAAAGGAAAAAGAAACTTTTTAAAGAGCACATCGCGCTAAAAAGCTTTTGAGGTTTTTCCGCCTTCTTTCTTTTCTGTGAACTTGGTAGTGTTGGTGGAAATAGTAACTAAACTACATTGTGAGTAGTTTTTGGTGATATAAAATAGTGGTGTGCGGTGTGCGTGTATTATTGGTAGTGTAGTGTACTAGGTATGTGTAGTGCAGTGCATTGGTTTGCCTTCCTGCGTAGACTGAGCTGAGTGAGTGGAATGCAATAAAATAACATACATATTTGTGCATTTGCTGAATTAAAATTGAATCCAAAAGAGTTCTCATTCAGCCAGCAAAGTCTTTGTGGACACTTTCCCAACGAGATTTCACTTTTTCACTCCTGCTTTCCGATTCACTTCAACGTTCAACCTCTCGTCGTCTTCTTCGTGAGTATTTTGTACACCAAGAGAAGAGATGCAGTTTACAAGAAGCAAGGAAGAAGAATGAAGAAGAAGAGCGTGTCGTCGACTCGTCAGGAGTTTAATGTAGTAGCTGTAGTGATCTTATCGTACTTTACTACTTTAGCCTTTTGCACTTTTCTTCTGGGCATACTTTCTTATTAAACACATTAAAAACGAATCCTTGAGTCCACTCTCACTTCATATGAAACTCTCGCATCGCAGCATCTGCGGACACAAGAGCCTGTAGGAATATAACACTGTGCTATAATATCTATTCTCCTATGTATTATTTACAGACATACATCCTCCAAAGATATTATGCCATAATACTATTGCAATATTTTATATTCCTAACTCACGCTGCATCACATATCCTATAACATCCATTTACACCACTATCCCAGAAATACCTACACAATCTCTCTTACTCTTGACATTTTCAAAAGCTTTTAATTTCAGTTCAACCCAAGACGAAGGTCGAGATTACTCTCTGCACGTGCGACTTCATCACTTGTCTTCCTTTCATCATCATCATCATCATCATCATCTTTGTCGCCGTTCGTCACTTCACTCAATGAGAATCTAATCCTCTCTCCCTTTGCTCTACATTTTATACACCAAACTAACTCCAGCACTTCTTTACCCTTCCTCTTCAATATAACACTACTTAACTAAATACTCTCGTATCTCTATACTACCACTTACATGTAGGTACCTACATCACAATCCCTTCATTATCTAAAACTGAATGTTTTAAATTTGAGCAGAATGTAGTACAATGCATATATTTGTATGCTTTGAGTATTACATGCAATTATAAGTGTCCTATAATCGCCACACATGAATTACAAAGAGCGTGTCTTCATGGGTATGCCTATATAAAATATTAAAGTTGAGTTTAAAGTAGCATTCAATGTATTTTATATAAGTAGGTACTTGTAGGGACCTATATAGGTAAATGGGTAGTGTGTTACACAACTTTGCTGCGTCATGATCGCTTGACTTGTATTTTTATGCATGTTATGCAAAATAGTTGCCACAGCGGTATAGAGAGAGATTGAGGAGATTGAGGATGCGGTGAAGAGGGTGGGTTGGCTTTGTGTTTTATGAGATTATGACAGAAGAAAGTTGGCTAAGTTTATAGAGAGCCACTCGAGGCATCAACCATAGGAACTTTCCGTGTTATCGAGTTGAATTTGTTTTGAAAATTTGTGAATTTAGATTGAGAGGTCAAGTTAATAGGAGGGAAGATAAAGCTAAGCAGACAGGGGGAAATGAGCCCCGCCCAGAGTCTGTCCTTGAAGGAGAGATGGGAAAATGTGGTAAATGAGTTATATCTCTATGTATGTGTCTAATGTGATTGCAGTAAGGAAGAAGAGTGAGAGAGAGTGGTCCAGAGGAGTGTGGAAAGGTTACAAAGAGAAAAAGCTTAGAAGAGGAAGAAAAAGAGAAAAAAAGAAAATCTCGTGAAAAAAATTGGTTGGTGGCTAACGGTGGGAGATAGACGCTTATTAAAAGATTGTGGTAGTGAGTAAGCATTGTAGGATGTGACAGGGATTTAAAGGACATTAAATATCCCTTGTAGAGATTTCATTAGAAGGATAGGAGAGTACGCGGAAATATTTTATGGATTCTGACATTAAGGTTCGCTAATGTAGAGCCATGAAAATTTTCCCTTAGAACGGAGCAGACAGCTGGAGTAGAAGAGAGAGAGACTGTCTCCGTATAATAAATTCTTGAGTCTTGGTCTTGGGTGACCAATGGCCGTGGGCAAACCAAAAATGCGTACACGTACACACAGGAGGGACAAGACGAGCATGATGACGTTCGTCTATCTTTTGTGCCCGTGGACCATGAGATATGAAGTACCTTGTGGAGCAACTATTTTATCCAGGTCGTGGATGACTGGTCTGTGCAGGACATTGTCGCTACATCGCTCTGTCATCAAACCAGTACTCCACTTTCAATCCTTTCCTCCTTTCCCCATTCCCTATCTTTATGTCACTCTGGCCCTTTATTTTGCACACGAATAAGTGTCTATCACTGCATAATATCATAATGTCCATGTAAACCGATTCTATTAGCTAACACACTTTTTTAAGTTTTTATTAAGGGCAACGTTGGTGGGTGTAGCTTGTGTTCTGTATAAGGGATGACTTCACGTATTGGGACATACAACTAGATGAAGAAGCGGATTATATTTGCTAGCAGCAACTGATTTACAAGTGAGGGTTCAACCAGAAACTGATGATGATGTGAATTTTGACAATTTCCTTACAATTTTTGCGTAATGTGTATGCAATGTAGTATATGTTGGGGACTTTTGGATGCCGTAGTAATACTTAGGGTGAAGAAACGGTGGAAATAACTCGGAAATTACTACTCGCTTGAACACAGTTCCGTATATGAGACTAGAGTGCAATTCTAATAGCAAACGACAAACGGCAGGAAGCAATTTCTTTGCAAGGTACGCATCCAGCTGCAGTATAAATTCTAGGAAGGGTTAAAATTTAACATCAGTATTTTAAATTCCACTGTAGGCTACAATTTTATGGGATACCTAGGTTTTGTAAAATTAAAATCTAAGGCTTAGCTCTACAGCTTTTCATATAGAATTATTAGAAATTGCCATATTTGTGAAGAGACTTGTGCTGGAAAACAAGTTTAATGTGAGACGGACGGAAGAGAAAATTATATATTGCTATGTTCTTCGTGTATTTATAAAATTCGGTTTACAAGATTAGAAATTGTTTAAGTAGATATATGAATGAATTATATTGCAGAGTCATTAAAGTCGCAGTTCCGTTTAGGAATTTCTTAAAATACATCACTTTGTATTACATAGATATTCCAAGAGGCAATAATACATTTAGTCTTGTAAGGAATTTGGGAGTAAGTAACCAGAAATTGGAGGAGGTAAATGAGGAAGTATTTGAGGTTGAGAGGCTTTAAAAGGAGACTGAATGAGGAAAAAGTTTTGTGTCATCTTGCTATTCGGTGTGTGTTGTTTTGGTTGATGTGAGTGCATTGGTATAGTAGTGTTTCCGCCGGTGCAAGTATTTGGGGTTGTTCACCGCCGACTTGCTAATATGAAACTATAGTGTAAAAGTGCCAATGCAATGAGATGTGATGGCAAGTCAGTGAATTTTTTTCTTGCTAAATTTGCAGATTTTCTTGGGAGAGAGTGAGAAAAAGATGGGGAAAAGGGAAAAGGAAAGGAATGGAGAGCGAGAAAGAATCGTTGAGACTTTTGACTTGACTACAGGAAAAAGATATAGCTCATTAGAGATCCATTCATAGGTTATCTATCTTTATTCAGGAGTTTCTCACTCCTCAATTCTCAATCATGGCAAAACCCATTTCGTCAGCTTTTATCCGAAAATCTATGCTGGCTCTGGGAATACTTACATTACATACAGTTACTCACAGGCACCGCATATAGCCATTCATTCATTCACAAACACCACCGCTACTCTTTAGAACAAGAGAAATACACAAGGAAACAGAACGAGTTGACTTTTCCTCAATTCAACATTTGACTTTCTCAATTCCGAGTCCCAATCCCTTCTCTCACTTCATACTCCAATGCAATTTTTCCCCTTTTCATTTCCTACCTTTGCCTTCCTATGGTTTCGCATTTGCATTGACATGCCATGCCAACTCACTCTCTCATCCATTCCCAACTCAATGTGGAGGACACAGGAAAAAGAATGTGAGAGTCCCATTCTTCAACAAACTACATTATTACTTTGTAATGCACTGCTATTCGCCATGTGCGATCATGATCATGTGAATCAGTTCACATATTATGTAGCTACATATATATACAGTCAAGAAAAAAACTCCCATTCCGGCTGCAGTCTATCTACTTATTGCAGCTAAAATTAAAAATCCCGAAAAAACCTGTGTAGCATTACCGCTTCCATTTCCCATTAGTATTTAACTATAATTAGTTTACCACAAATATTTTTCTAAATGGAAATATACGCTTTTTAGGAAAAATATTGATATTTTAATATTTTTTATGGGACATGAATGATGTTTCAAGTTTGCAGTAATAGATAGGTACTCATCTTATTACACTCTAAACAGGTTAGCCAATGATGAAACTGTAAAATCAATAGTTGTCAATTAAATAAATGGTTACATTACCACGACCTTAATTTTGCAAAAGGTTCTTAGGTTGTATAAATGTGGATTGAATGATTGTGTTGACCTGCAACATATGAATAAAGGATAATAGGTGGTATTAACTGTATTTGGTAGTAGTAGCTAGGGAATGTATAATAATGTATAGTTTGATAGTTTGGCGCAGGGGAAGCTTGGTGTGTGTTGAAAGAGGAAAAATGCTAATCAGGAATGTCTACAGTGAATTGGACTGATGTGAAGAATGTCCATTGCTCGAATTCCGGTACATATTTCACGTCGGAGATTCAGACGCTGTGTGTGAGATAGTTTCTCTCGTGAAAGTCATGCATGTTATTCAGTTGTGTTCTCTGTGACCGTCTGGCTGCTTTAAAATCATCGTCATCGAACCATACGATAAAGAAAGAGCTTTATGCTCGACTTGTCTCACAAAGTGGGAAAAGTTTTCTAGCAGACACCGGACAACCAACTTGCCAACTTTCCAATGTCCCATTCTTTCATAAATAGTCACCTACTTGCTCTTATGTCATCTCCCACATCCTCCCTTCCTCCATTAAGTCAACAACAATAAAAATGTACCGTTCTAGAAATGGAAATCCTCTTCGGCTTTCTTTCTCTGGCCTCACAAGAAGAACTCCAACTCATGTCTCTCTCTCACTCCCTCAGTCTCTGTATGTGTGCTCTTCTCCTCTTGTACGCAGTTGTACAAGACTCTCTGAAAAAAAATCTCAAAGAGTAGCACAAGTCTCAACTGAATTCCAGCAACTGAATATATCTACTACTAACTAAGACGTTCGTTTCCAAGAAGTATTATTCTGTGTACAAAAACACATATAGATTCTACGGCAGTACATTATGAGTAAACTGACGACTCCTACTGCTCCTGCTAATATAATAGTTCTCTTGACTTGACTCCACTGCCATACATTCCGTGTCAGCCCACATACATAGAGCTGTCATATCACGGAAAAATACAAATCACCCCCGAAAATTCCCTAGAACACATTTAGCAACTGGCACGGAGAAAATAATTCATTTCATTTCTGCCGGAATGATAATTTAAAAAAGAAAGAACTAAGGAAAGGAAGAAGGAAAGAGGCAATGAAAGTTTAGTGGGATAGGTGGAATAATTCTTCGTTAAGAACAAAAAAACGACGAGAGAGATAGGTGGAAATAAGAGAGAGTGTATGTGGTGAAGAGAATAAGTGTTTGCTTCTCCGGGTAGTAGTAATAGTGGAGTCGTAGTTGTCGTAGTAGTGGGTTGCCGTCGTCGTATGGCAGTATTACTGGAGAAGAGTCTTTGTCGTGGTCGCTGTAGTCGAGGGATGATAGTGGCGTAGAGATAAGACAGCCGAGCGAATCGAGTCGAGTGACTGAGAATGCAATCCTCAAATAAAGAAAGGAAAGCAGGAAAAGCAACGCAAGGGGAAATTGAACACTTACAAAATCAAAGCTTTCTACTACAGATACTTACTTAGGAGAATCCTTTTCGCCATACGACATACTCCCTACTACTCCTTCCACTGCTACAACTACCCGTCCCATATCCCGCACTATCATATCCTTCTTCTTTTATCTTTAGATTCTTTTTTATATATCGTCTCCACTCAAATCCATTACGTTAATAAGTTTGACTATTGCACACATACATACTCCAGCTTTCCATATCTCCACTTACGTTATGCGTACTGAACTTTGCCAAAATATGCCCATCCAATCCAACACTAGTTTATACTTAAGAGTACTCGTGCAAGAAATTTTCTTATGCTCAGCTTTAGTTTTAGCTTAGCTTGCACACACCACCACCACCACCACCACCACCACCACAGTCTTGTGCACATTACTATGTAATATGTGTATTCAGTACACATACCACCTCCACAAGCACTCCCTCCACCCTTAGCCAAATACATTGCGAGATTCCATTTCAAATCAAGCCCTTTTAAAATCTAATTCCAAAATTGACTGACAAACTCCTATATTCATTATTATCATTTTTTTCACCTGTGAAATTTTTTCGTAGCTATACAACACCATTTGTTAATATAATAAATATTACACAATCACAGTTCAAAGTCCAAAGTTCATTTTTATTAATGATGTCAAATTATAGACATTTGCATGAACAGTGTTTAATCTGTGTAACAATACAAAATCTGTAAATAGTAATAGTAATAAGTAATTAAAGACGACGAATGTCAATGCAACAACCTGCAAGTGTGTTGTATTTACTCAGTACAATAGTTGTACATAAAAGTGCATACAGCGTTAATTAGACTTGTTAGATATGCAAATATTAATTGCACTGTTGTATAATGCTGCTTATCTGGTTTATGGTTGACGGAAGGGATAGTATAAGTCTATTGAAGAACGTCGTTCTTTTCTTGCATTGTTGGGACTGGAGAAAGAGCAAGGGGAAATTGAGGAAGTTAACGAAGTATTTACTTTTTAAACTGAATAGAGTTGTCTATGATAATTCCAAGCGATTAAGTATCGTTGAGGGAAAGTGGAGAGGGAAACAATGGAGAGAGCATTTAACTAAGAGCCAATCGGCTGAGTCTTGTTGCCACTACTTGGTTTTACGATTTTGTTTTCTCTCGATAGAAACACACAGAGTAGCACAAATATTACACGGTTTAAACGATGTGGCCTATACTTGAGTTAAATTGAAATGCTTCAACAACTTTCTCCGATAGCAATTCCAATACGAATGCAGCAGTCAGTGTGGCACTCTTGTGTGGTGATGATGGCGTAGAGTATAATAGCATCAACAAAAAGAATGCAGGAGTCTCACCCCAACCAACCCAACTCAAAAGCCATAGTAGTGTAGAATAGACACAAACAAGCATTGAAATTCCTTGCGACTCTTTACACTTCATTGAATTTTAAAATCCATTTACACTTGGCTTCAAGTAGTCATTTCCCTCAGAGCAATATATGACCCTTCATGCATTATTTTATGACCAGGAAGAAGTTTCCTTCGTACATACATACAGGTCTGTTTGCAAGGTAATCCTACTAGTCCTTGAGTGCAACCAATATCATCATACACAATCTGCAATGGTTTTGGGACGCAGGAAGGAAGCTGAAGAGAATATCACCCTTAGTTTTTATGACACAAAAGAGAGACAATGTTCTCATTAGATTTTTAGATGGTATTGATTGATGTGGCTGGGTGCCAAAGGCAGAAACTTTCTCAATTTGATTTAAAAGGCGATTGTCCTCTTTACACAGAACCAGCCTGCATCTCTGTCACATTGAAAAAAGTCGTTTCAATTGAAAACGGAGAGTTGGACCTGTTTTCCACCAGCCTCGTACTACCAATATACTACCAATACAGGAGCGAGTCCTGGAGAAGTGCATGGAGTAAGAGTGCCATCTGCATATATAATACAGCAATTCTCCTAGCGTGGTGGAGAGTTGAGCGTGATGGAGGTTGTTCTTAAACCACGTCGTCAAAAAATCCTGACTTTGAGAGTACCTTCCACCTAATTCCCACTTATAAGTTGTTGTGCTGTACTCCACTCTTTTGCTTTTTTAAAGACGTCGTTTGTGCTTCCCATTACAGCATAAATCACAAATCTGGGAAAGTTATGTATGATTGTGAATTTGTGAGTGACTCCAACTTTATTTCAAATTTGCCTTTGGTGAAAACGTTTGTCGCATATGAAAACAACTATCACTGCCGTCTCATTCATGATACATTACTACAATAAAATCTTAATACAATTTTTTTATTATAAATCCTATAAATGAATAAATTCGAGTTCAATTGAGCTAGGTATTTTGAATTAAAATGAGCTTTTTGGGATTCAAATGAGCTTTTTTAATTCAAATGAAATTCTGAAAATTTGAATGATCATGTTTGAATTCAAATCAACTTCTGCGAATTCAAATGAACGTCTTGGAATTCAAATCAACTTCTGCGAATCCGTTTGCAATTTTATAAAAACCATTCAAGTGAATGCTAGCTTTATTAGTATAAACAATTAGAAAAAGGTACCCACTACGCGCGTATTGTTAAAATATCAGTGGAAACTGGAAACAACAAGTCAAGTCATTCAGCAACAATAGTTGATTCTAGCGGGGCTTCATTTCCGAAGACTGTAGAATTTATTAAAGGAAAATAATTTCTATTTACATACCTAATATTATATTTAGTTTAACAATATTCTTCGAAAAATTTCTAGGACCGAACAAATACCAACCACACTTACACTTTATGAAATAATAATGTTCAGCCACAGATATTTTTCTAAGAATATTTTTAAAATAAATATAATATTATGTAAATAAAATGATTTTCCTTTAATAAATACTAGTCTCCTGAAGTGAAGCCTGCTAGGATCAACTATTAGAGAGTATGCGAAAGAACGCATTATAAAATTTGCTTCGGCCTGTGGGATGAAGCGAAGCGAAAACTCCGCTTCATATTCGACGATATGAGGCGAAAAAAGGAATATTGGACTTCATTTTAAATTTGGCCAACTTTTCCGCATTGTTGAGTAAAAATGAAGCAGTCGAAAATTAAAATGTGTTCAATCGCATAAAAACTATTATTTTTGTTGTTTGCACTGACAATTTAACAATACGCGCGAAGCGGGTACTTTTTTCTAGTGCTCTATAAGCAAAGAGGAATAGAGTACTCATCATTTGGTTTCTGGAAAGAGCCGATCGACACAGAGTGCTACGGGGAAATAGGTATCGCTATTTATTGGCATTGCCTTTTCAGTTTGACTATGGGGAGTGAGGGAATCCCAAGGAAGCCGGTTGACAATAAACAAGAGAATTGAATTCTTCCAGTTTTCCTTTTCTATTTGCTCGTTGCAGTTGCTTAAGCCGAGCTGAGCTGAGCCGTCTTCGGCTTTCAATTGATTCAGGTGGCTTCATGGCAGCTTGAATGTTGTTGGCTCTGTATGTCCTATGTGTATGTGGAGTATTATTCTGTGTGTGCGGGATGTGTACGCGTTTGTAAACGACTGAAATATTAATGTTCTTCTCGCCTCGACCCGAGTCACTTGGGTTGTTTGTTAGTTGATTTTAGGTTGTTGTAGCAAGAGTATTTTCCATCCAATTCCACACAGTTCACTGAGTGTTTGACAGGAAATGAGCCCTAAGGTGAGTTTATGTGGCGAGAGACAAGAACAACTTGCAACTCTCCCACTATTTATAACACAAGACATCGACTAACTTTTAAATTAGCTGCGAAAACTATTCTATACATCATATCACATCCTGCGAGTCCTACAGTTACATAAATCCACAATAATGAGACAAACTTAGAGATTCGTGTCGAAAGCAAAGCCGACACACCAAAAGTCACACTATATACCATATAGAAACTAACACACAGAAATGCACAGGCTCAAATATAAACACTTCTGTACTATATATTACATACTGATGTAAAACATGTGCACAAAGATAATACACAATCTTTGTTATATCAGCTACATATACACACACCTCTTGCACCCGGGCGAAAGTAAATAAGCAAAGAAAGTAGTAATGGGGGAACTTGAACATTGTTTATTCCTATGATCCTTCTGGCATAGTTAGAAGAACAAGTGCTCCAAAATACCCTACTTTCCAAACAGTCAACCATAAGAGCACTATGTATGTTATGTACCTATAGCAATGTATTTTACTATTTATGTTTCACAGATACAGTAGGTATATAGGAATGAGCACTCGAGTCGCATATCAATCTAAGCTACACAGTGCATTGCTCCTTAAATGCGTATTAGGATTTTAGCCAGCTTTAGAATTGCGGTGTATGACACAAGAGCACAAGTGGGGTAAGGTTGAAAAGATACTTTCACAGATAAGTTGGTTATATTATTTCCTGTGAAATGATTGTTCCGTGTGCCTATTGTAGTTATGTGGTGGTTGCAGTCTCCCAAATTCTGATTGTGAGGTTGAAACTCCATTAGTTATGTATGAGTAAAATGAGTGTATAAGTGTCTATCTATTTCCACTAAATGATGCTATAGTTTGTTTTCAGAGTAAATATGGAATTACAGTAGATTTGGATTATTCTAGTTACTCCATGATTTTTGTGACTGACAGCCAAGGTGGCAATTTTTTCTTTCCACTTACGCAATTACAGTAAAGAGGGGAAGGATGGCTAGAATGAAGGGAATACAAAAGAAAGCAATGTAATTTATTGTGCACATAATACAAATATTTTCTTTGATTTGGAGAAGGCAGGAATGATTCACTCAATCAAGCTACTTAGAAACTAGAATGGAAAGTCGCGACACAATATTAGCTATTTCGTTCATGTCAACGGCCCAGATATAATATTTGTACAAATGGTGCAAATATTGTTTGGTGTAGTATTAACTAGGTAGACCATAAATGTTTTTTTTATTCCTTTATTCGTCATTACATGAAATGACAAATAGTTACTAACGTTCTAAATAAATGATATATAGCCCTGGACAGTTGTGTTGAGGCTAAAATTTTCAAATGTACAGGCAAGGTGAGACATGACATTGTATAGTCGTTAAATTGACTACTGTAACATAAGAGCATGATAGGTACATGTACATGTGACTGCCATAGGTCATACAGTACTTACTGTTAAGGACACGTTGTTTTCATACGGGATAAAATACAGAATGACAGTTTGGGAAGCGACGATGTGTTTTTGTGTGTAGGTATAGGTAAAAATTAGCTGGGAATATTTGTGTAGTAGGTATCTGTAGATACGTAAGTAGGTGGAAAAGACATTGGGAGGTTAAGGTTTGAATTCGTGTTGGCCGTTTGGGAGAGCGTGTTTGGAGAGGCATTTATAGCGGAGAAGCATATAGGGTTCCTTTTGTGGATTTACAATTACTCTTTATTTGCAGTGGTGGTGGATGGGACTGGGGAGAAGGAGAAAGTGTCAAAGTCCCTCAAGTATAGTCGAAAACAAAATATCCCATGGGAACTACTAACTCGGTCTCGTTTAGAGCCTGTTAAAGGAATATCGGGAATTTTTTCTGTTCAGCGATTCCGATACGAAGATTCGCTGCACAAAAGAATGTGTGACTAAGTCCAAACAGACGGTGAGGATTTCGATTCGACTCTTTACTTCTTTATCGCAAAGTGAATTACAGACAACACAAGAACTCTTCTGTCCTGTTCACAGTTCCCATCTCCACTTACAACACGTACATTACATTACATTGCGCTAACTTACGTTATTTTATCTTTCTCTGTCTTCTCTACACCACCACCAGCTCTCCATACACTCTCCGCATTCAGGCATCCTTCCCGTCTCCCATCCTCCGATCCGCCAACCACCAACAACACCCTGTCCGTCTCCACTTGTACTCCCATCTCAATTCAACATTTTCAGCCCTCTCTTTTTCTCCGTCTCACTCTTTCTCCGACTCTCACTCTCTCGCTTGCCCGTCTCTAAATACTTTCTCGCTCTTCTGCCACGGCTTTAGAGCCATGCAAAGCCCAATGTCTTCTCCATATTGTAAATATAGTTGCAGCTGCAGCTTTGTCAGTGTCAGTAAGTATGTATGTGTCAACCAGACGTGAGAAAGAGATGTTTGTCACACTAGTTCACGTCTTGTTTCCCAATACGCTCCACCTCCTTCTCACATTTACAAATACACCACATGCTATTAATACTTAGGTATGTACACTTTATTCACAAATTGTGCTTTGGTCGTTGTTCCCACGTTCTGCCCGATTTGATGTGTCCTACTGCTCCAATATGAGGTGTGATATAGGTATTGATGATTCTTAGCTGTTTGTGAATACATCTTAGTACACAATTTCATCTCTAATGTAGAAATCCACTCCAACTTTCAACAACGCCTAGTTAAATTTTGTTGACCTACAGTGCCGTCACCCAATTTCTAACCCAATAACTTTAATATGTAACGAGCTTTCCAAATATATTACATGCACATTCAACAATCTGAATACATGTTGACTGTATCTGATTGTAAAATTATCATGTCACATTAATACAATGGTTGGCTGCATAATATTATATCGGTTTTATGTCATTTTGATGGTAAATCACTAAAATTCAGCTTTAAAATGCAGGCTATTTCAGAATCATAGAAGTGTTTTTCAGCGAAACATTTCATTGCCGCTTTCTAATCTAAAAAATGAAATCCTTTATTAAATTCTCATGTATTTAATTCATAGTGGTGTGTATTTGTAAAATTGAATTGGCTTTTTTGTTTTGGGTATATTATGTAGATGAACAATTAACTTCATTTTTTCGTCAAATTATAATTTTGTTCATTATAATCACTTGAAAAATCGTAGAAATTATTACGCTTGTTTTTGTTATACTTGCGTATTTTCCCGTTGAATAAAAGCAGCTGTACTTTTTTTGTAAACCCTGCTCCTCGAAAAATCATTTCTGTTATAGTGATCAAGTAAATAATCTCAGTTTCTCAGTAGATATTCAAATAGAGAAAATAATCATTTTCGATTATTATCAGGTAAAATTTAAGAGGTATGTTTTGTTTGTATACCCTTGGTGTACTTATCAGCTACGTAATTGATTTATATGTATTTATTTGATGTCAAGTCTAATTAGTGTACTAGTTGTACGGAATGAAAGTCTACTTCTAAAAATGAATCGAATTCACCGACAGGTAGTTAAGTTACCGGTAAGCTTAATTCGGTTTTGTCAGTCATTCATTTCCTAATACCAACTCAATGGTATACCTAATCAACAAAATGGCATAAATTATACACCAGTGAAAGGTTGTTCATGTTTGATTTAAATTTTCAAGAAAATAACTATATTTTCGAGTAAAGCTTGTTGATTATAACGATAAGCTATAATGTGTAAAAATATTAGCCTCATTGAGCTATCTACATTTTTGCCTACAGTCGAATATAAATAAGGTGTTACAATGTATCTAGACATAGCTTTAGCTGAAAACTGCCTCTTTTTATCTCATTTTGAATTCGTTGTGCTCTAGTTATGTCATCATCATATTAGTCTCAATAAATCCAACACCCATATCCCATAAGCCTATACACGTTAGCTCTTTTGACAAGTTTCTACTCGAACAACATTTTAGCTCTACTTACTTTCTACTGCATGAAATGCCTACATCATACAAAATAATCCCATCCTTGTATTAGCTACACTCCACATACAAAATAGAATGATGTGCACTCAGCTTCGAAAGTATTACGTTTTTTGCAAAGATGATCAACATTTTACTTACATTATTCAAGAAATGTCTTTGAAGAAATCAAACTTTTCCAACTTTTCCTCGTTACTAGTGATTTATACTGGAACGGATAACATTGTAAGTACTTAGCTATCTGCCATTACTCCATCCTCGCACCATAAAAATAAACCTGTCTAATATCACGACATAGGTACAATAAAATTCCTACAACATTTACATATGATTTGAATGTAGCATAATATTATGTCTGGTCCGAACACTGCTTTAACTTTTTGTTTGTGCACTTCCGCTTGAGAAAGTGAAGCTGTGATATTATTACAAAATTCATTGCATTTGTAAGAGTAAACTTGGTTTTGGTAAATTGAATGCATTATATTATACATACTACTATCTGTACTCAGTAGAATTAATAAGGCATGTAAAAATGGTGTACTAGTTATGTAAATAATGGAAGTGGTATTTAGCCTTGGACATCTAGTTGCGGTGAGAATTAATGATAGAAAGTGAAAAGGGGTCCTAGCTAGCTACATGTGTAGTTTTAGCGTATGAAAAGGTTGGTTGATGTATGATGAGATGAGAGAGACAAGATTTGCATTACAAATGAATATGATTTGATGTGGATTCACAGATCAGCGGTACACTGCGGAATACGGGACAGACGGTGGTGTTCACAGCGGAGAAAGGAAGTCATCGAGTCAATATTTCAGGAGGACCTTTGACGTACAGATATCAATTCGAAGAACTGTACATTCATTACGGACCTGAAGACATGGTAGGATCAGAGCATCTGGTTCAGGGCATTGCTTTCCCAGCTGAGGTAACTGAACTATTTTCCAGTAGCGAGCAGATATTATTATATCCAGTGTATTTGTAGTCCTGGACAAGTGATCTCTCTTTTTCTCTCCTCCGTCACATTACGTGCATCTATAGCCTTCCACTCATTTAACGCCCATATCCCTACACACTGCACTCTCCAATATCACAGCCTATGTATTCTAGAGCACAGTGTAATAGAGTTGTCTAGGATGTTTTTATCAGTGAGTATCTCTATCCAATACACCATTATATTACAATTGTAATATAGGGAATTGAAAGGAGACTAGGCTAGGGTGAAGGAGTATTAGGGTAGAGTGAGAGAGAGACATGGAGGAGCAGACATAGTGGAGACAGGACATGAACACTATATTATTATGCTGCCAACATAAATGCAAGAACACCATTACGATTGTACATACAACAAACAAGGAAAAGGACACGAGGAGAGTGACTGCAACGACCAGGACGAGAAAGAGACATGAGAAGACCATTCACAGACTCTCTATCTCTCTTTCTCCCACTCTCTCTAGCCAAAAACACAAGTAAGTAGTAGAGCAGCTCAGAATTTTCCACTAAATTAAATCGAGGTCCTCTAGAGAGACGAGAAACTCACCAGTTCATATTTTTGAAATAAATTCCACTGAACGCTCCCAAACAACTTTGACGATCTCGATGATGACAAGATATATGCTAGAGCAACGGAAGCAAATAAATGCATATACATGTAGACATATACATCGTGTATTATACTGCTAGTCTAGGTACTGATAATATTAGAGTTTAAGCTGAACAATTCTGTAATATATCTGTAAATACAAACAATAATTGGAAAAAGAGTGTAGTAGCCCTTAAACGTAATGAGACAATTAAGGTATACCTATGTGTCTAGTGGGATTACTATGAAAAACTCCTCTCATTTTCATTTCCTTGTTTCATTTGGTGATGTTTTCCATGAGAGAGATTCTTAATGTTAGCTATAAGAGTGAGATTGAATGAAAAATAAAATAATAGCAATAAGTATGGGTTGATAAAATAGTGGGTAGGTTTGTGGGATGGGTTCAATGTATGTATAAATAAATGTAACGTGTGTAATATATAAATAATAAGATAAAGTGACAATTTATGTTGGATAATGTGAACACAACTTTGTTGTAGAATAATATGCATTAATATTACATTACGACAGATAGGATAGGAGTATGAGTGTGCTGTTGCACCAACAAAAAATTTGTGTAGTGCTAGGGTTGAGCTGAGTCGACAGAAAATAAATGGATTCGGAATGCAGTATTATGATGGTAGTACAAAGTACAACTGCAGGTTTTCTTTAACTTTTCTTTGGTTGCTTTTCAGTTGACTTAACTTGTCGACTATAAGACGACGACGACGATGACTACAATACACAGTAGATCTAGAGTCTACAGAGAGAGACAGTTTTTTCATAGAGTCTCAGTCTAACATACCAATAGCAACCCCCTGCAATTGTAAATGAAATTCAACTTTCTTGTTTTCACAGCTGCAGCTTTATGGATTCAACGTGGAGCTGTACGCCAACTTGTCGGATGCGCAACTGAAACCTAATGGTGTTATTGCCGTGTCGATCATGATTCGAGTTTCTGTTAGTTTACCATTTCTTTCTCTATTGCAATCCTAACTTTCTCAATTCTATTGTAGTCTTGTGTTCGCATAATAGATACAATAATATAATAAAGAGCTATATCACTTCACGCTTCCTTTTTCGTCGAATTTATTTGGGTTAGTTCAGGTGAAAAACAAATTCCTTTCTCAACAAACACACCAGACTGACATCATTTTTTAAAAAGTCTTTCTCCCTTTGGAAAAACAAACGAATAGATTACAATCAGTTTGTTTTTCTTTGTCTTTGCAGTATAATTTGTGTCTGCTGCATTGTAATTACATAGTTACTTTGCAATAATATTATTGTTTTTTCTCCGTTCTAATTCTCAGGAGTAAAAATGCACCTTAATTTAACAATATTAGCATGTTCCTATCGTAATGAGATTATTTGTTTGCGTCTACTGCAGTAGAATAATTTCTGGAGTGACTTTAGTTGAGATATTATCGCATGTACTAATGTTCAGATCGCTTTTCTACCACCGATAAATGCTGTCCTTTTTATACTCCCTTATCAAAGTGGAGAAATCTCATTAGTAGTTTTTGTCCTTGAATGTTAATTAAGTCAAACATTTCTCATTTCAACTCCTACACTTCTCATTCGTTGTTCCAGTCTGATTTTGGATTTTTATTCTCTAGTTTTCTCTCTATTATGTGTAATAATAGCTGTAGACTAAACCCACTCACCGTCTATTTGTTTTTACAGTCACGCCCACTTTTTCTTTACTTTTAGTAGACTTCTCTCCCACAATAAACCTATTATTATCTCTCAGTCATCATACTGTATAGAAAGTATTACAACCAGTCTATATTTTATATATACTGGACCTACCTGATTTTATCATTGCCAAGTTACCACAGGACTATTAGAACTACTATGTACTTATCCATAGTGATATTTCAGAGAAACGGTCAATAAACTTTCTAGAAGTAGCATAATGTAAGAAATTAAAGGAACGTATTTAAGGTGAGTGAGTCGAGTCCTAATGTTTTTTTTTGGATTTTATAGGATGACGATGCAACAAAGCCGCCGAATCCTCAGCTCCGCATCCTAACAAGTGTTTTGAACCAAATCAAATTTCGCAGTAAGTCCTAAATGTTGTCATTATCATAAGAAACTACGGGAAGTTATCCCTACACGATGGCAGACATAAAAATAGTGCAAATTTACTTTGGACTTGTAAGCAGATATGTTGAGATTGTTGGGCAGATAGTGGTTTACACGTGGTGAGCGAGGATCTGAGTGAGACTCACACTTAAACACACGAGTAAAACTGAAGATAATGTTTGATAATAAGAAAAGGCATAATGAGCGCTAAGTACTAGAAATGGAGCCTGGTTGGGTTTCTCGTGACTGGTTTTTGTGTGGGAGCGACCCAAAGAGAAAAATACTAAGGAAAAAAGGACGTGGAGAGATAGGCGTTGGTATAAGTGAGGAGTATTGGGGGTTTAAGTGCAGAACAGCTTGGTTTTCCTTTCCGGGAAGTATTCGCTGGTAAGTAGATTGTGTGTGTAGCTAAACTAAAGTAAAGTGGAGTAGCGGAGAGTGCGGGGACGGAGATTACGCCCAGACAAGATATTAAGGACGATATCTGTAAATGAGAATGTCAGAGAGAAAAGGAAGAAAGAAAGAGAATCAGAATGAAGATGTAAATCGCTCTGCCAAACTGAATTCTCCACTCATTTAATTCTCTGTGTTTCTTGTTCGTTTGATTGTGGGGAATGAATGGTCGTGAAGAAAGGAAAGAAAGACGCTTTCTTTTTCCTGCCACTCTTTCACAGGGTGTCGGGGTTTTTAGCTCCTTTTCACTTTCTCCTCCAGTCACCACACAACATTCAATTGAATTCCTTCCTCTCCCACCACAACCACTTCTCCTATACCACCACGGGTAATACACAAACTTATAATTCACTGTTATTAGCACCAACCATTCTTGAACTGTGCTCTGCACACTCCACTCTATATATAGAACCCATTCACACTCTCATACACCCTTTCCAGACTCCTCAATGACTTTGTTTATGTTTTCTCTTTGTTTATTTCATGTTAAAAGTCAAATCATCCTCATGCATCTTTCTCACTGTCTTCCAAATCACTTCCGCCTCATTCAGATTACAGCACATTGTATTCTACTGTCCTACTTAGTCCCACTCTCAGCTTTCTCTTCAAGCTTTTCAATGAATATATTTACTACTTCCTCCATAATACTATGCACTATGCATACGATACACACTTGACTCTTCCCTTCACTTTCATTCTTAAAGCTACCCATTACTGCTCCTGGAGAAAAAACAAAGCATTTTATTAACATACTTTGCTTAAGTACATTAGCTCATCCAATGCTAGCTATAATGCTTTTGTAGTAGGGATATCTACTTTGTGCGACTTTTAATGTATTTCGTACATCATTCACCTTCACCACTAAACCACCACCATGTTCACTGAGTGAGGAATTGAGGATGCACCTAAAACCAAACGCCTGTCTCACTGTCTACCCTTCTTCCTCTCCAAAAGTATTTCTTCCAATTTAGTACCTAGCCATACGTAGTGCACGCATAAGCCAAAGAAAACGGTAATAAGGAAATTTTATAGTTAAATGTAGAATACTTGTAGGTATTTCTGTCTTTTTCTTTTCCTATATACGTGGAGTATTTGTACGTGTAGTTTATATGTACAGATAGCATAGTGAGTGCAATAATAATATTCTACTTAGGAGTTCCATGCTGTTGTATGGATGTGTACGCTTTTATATATGTATGATATTATGGGATATCTAATGTATAGTGAGTGTTTCTTATACACGGCGGAGGTTCATAAGATGGGAAATAGTGTACGGGGCTGAGAGTAACAAAAAAGGAATCTTCCAATTCATTTATTTCGTTTTGGCCGTTTGAGGATGGTAGTGAGGAGAGTGTTTGTTGGTTGTAGTTGTACAGTAAAAGATAAGTGCAGGCGGGTGGACGACTCTGCAGTGCTATGAGTGAATCATTCTCGTCATTTCCAACTACTACGGCCGCCCGCCCATACATCCACATCAAGTTGAGTAGCAACCGTTTCCAAATCTCGTAAAGAAGGCGCCGTCCTCAAATTATCCATGGAAATCTTGGAATGTCTCCCATTCTGTAAATGACCCCCAGAGCCAAGCCAAAGCAGAGCAAGTCAGAGAGCGAGTCTGAATCTTTTATGATAGAATGCATCTAATTTGTATATCTGTCTTCCTATTCCTCTGTCACGTTGTGAAAATAAAAATTCATGTATTCTCCCTTCGTGTAATATACACTTTCCTTATTTTACATACAATTCCATTTTACTAAAAGCAAACATTTTCAAATGACTCGCATTTAATGGGAATACGTATTTCAGTTTAAATGCAAGAAATCGTAGTCAAAGCTTTTCCAACAGAATCTACAAGTACCAGCACAGCTTTAAAATTCTTCAAGTGTGCTTCACTTACAAAGTAAAGTGGCTATACATTTGTTGCAGTCCTTCTGCCTAATTCACAATGCCGCAACAGCATGAAGCATTTATTATTTATTTAGTTATATTTTTTTGTAGAAAAATGAATATAAAGTGTTGGTATTTATATTAGTATGCAATAGACAAAGATTTCTAGAAAGATTTAGAAAATTCAGTGTGTGAATTTCTTATTTCTTTGTATGTACGTGGCATGGGTAATTTACAACTGTAAAAAGACAGAGAGAGAGAGAGAGAGAGAGAGAGAGTGAGTTTATGAGTTTGAAAATAATAAAACCGTGAGGATTTAAAAGGTTTGAATGGATTCAAAAGAGAAGGTTAGACAGGGGAAAATGTCCGTTGAAGACTTTCGTTTAAAACAAAAGAGTTAAAAGGGGAAATCTGAGCTGACACCATATGAAACGATTTTTTGTGTTATGCTGATCCTCTTACACATAAATAGTGAATCTGTTGGAAAATATAATACATGTGCGTAGGTATGCTCATATTATTACACAAAGATTTGAGAGATAAATCTGGACTCACTTCCATCCAGAGAAGCGTCACACAGCTGAGAAAGCTAAAAAATTGCATTGCCTTTTCATTTCCTTCTTTCTTGTTGGATTTTCCACACTGTATTCGATGTGAATGCACTTTAGCTACTTACTCGTTTTCTTTTGTGTGTGTTGTATTTGTGTTTTCCATATTTCCATAACTGCATCATCGGCTATTGGTGAACAATAAGTGTCTAAGTAGCAAGTCCTCCATTATCCCCTGTCGCACATACATAGACGACACTACACAACACAATATAACGCAGCTCGAAGCGACGTAAGAATTCTCACTACATTTTCCTTGACAAGCATCTGAGCCAGCTATTTTATACGAGCACAACTGGCTGCAAGGCAAAACTAAACAAAACCTAACTAAAGATGAAATAAAGATTATCCAATCATTCATTCCACTATGATGCAAAGCCAGGCAAATCTTGAGCATGAAGAAAATGCTCTTTTTTATATTCTTCCCTTTCTTAAACATGAAGCATATTTTGTATACAAAAAGAGACACACTGGGTTGGGCTTCTGTGTAGCTTTTTAGTTAAACTCGACATGAAATCTTCATTTGAGATTTTCATTGCCCCGTAGTAGTAAAGTATTTGATAGGCGAGATGTGATTATTTGTATATAATACATACCATAATATTTATGTTGTAAAAGTACGTATGCAGCACGCTATTTTACAGCTACTATATAGAACTTTCTTGGAAATACGACAAAGTAGATAGATAGGTAGGAGGAATGAAATTTTAGTGAGAAAAGGCGCTGATGCATTTGGGCAAAGGAGGAAAACAGTGAAAGTCTTGTGGAAAAAGGGACGGAGATAAGATTCTTCGTCTATGTGTGTTGGCTCCTTGTGTTGTGTCGTCGTAACAAGTTTTACTTTGCATTCGCTTCGTTTACTTGCCTTCGGTACAATACAATACAATATTCAAACTAGATACTACAGTAATTGAGTTAAAGTAAACATAAAGATATGCATATATCCAAAACATGAACAACTTCCTTAGAACTAAACTTCCAGCTCCGAGATTTAGCTGTTAATTTAAACTACTTATCGTCTCACGGAATAAACCAAAACAGAGTTCTATGTGCAGCTTCCACCACCTGCTTGTATTTATTTCCAACCGCAAAATAATCTAACTTCACATTTTATACGCAACAACCTACTCAAACCTCCTAGCATCTAAAATGACAACTAACAACTTATTTAGGTGAACTATACATATTTATAACATTCTCAAAGTCTTCAAGACATTCTTTCAACTCACAACTTGCTGACTCACTTTCTTTGAACTTTCACCTCACACTCTCCCTGTGTTACCAAGTCCTACTTTTTCTACTTTTCTTTTATAGCATTACATTAGTATTTATTTACATAAAAGGTATTCAAATCAGAACTAATGAAAAACAGAATTAATTTGCCATTTAAAATTATCATTTTAAATTTCGCAATTTCGTACGTTATATTGTTATTGAAACAGGTGGTAAAGAAATGCAGTTAAAAAGCTATATTAGATAAAATTAATATTTATTCAGGGGCTACATTCCACATGTTACAACTATATTACCTATTGTGCTTATTTGTTTTAGCTTAGAATCCCTCTGGACAAAAGATTATTTTGATTCTCTGGAATTTCAAAAAAAATCATGCACATTGTGTACTTTGTTTTAGGCTATGTATTTGTAGTTGGTGTTCAGTCAAGTTTGATGGGGTTTCAGTTAATAGTTTTATTCTGTTCCTGCAAATTTATCGGACAAACTAAATCATTTTTATTCTATTTATTTATTGTTTTACTATTATCTATTTATATTTTACAACTCATACAAATTGCAACACAGTACTAGTAGGTATGTATAAAATCATAACAGCAGAAAGTGTTACAAGTGAGCGGAGTTTATGTTGTAGCAAAATAAATATTATTACACTATAATTAAAATTTGTGCGATTATTTAAATGTTACAGGTGAATTGCTTTCCCACACAGAAACAACACTTAGGGACGTAGACAGACAGAGAGAAAAGAGAGAGAGACAAGGAGAAAGGTGTGCAGCTGTATATAAACTTGTATCATAGTTTAAGCAATGGAAATAGGCATTAGCTATTACACAGACTATACAGTGTCTTGTTTATTTTCTGTTCCCACGTAAAAAAACAGAGTGAGTGAGGAGAGCCTGAAGAAGCTCTGAGACTTGCACAGTTAGTAATTTTCATTTGGTTGCACAGTTGAGAACTGATTGAGTGAGAGAGACACATAGAAGTCGGATATTCCCCGGCAGAACGTTGTGTCTGACTATGCAGTTGAATTGAGTGTTTGTGAATTTAGTGGTAAATTATGGAATAAAATTTGAATAATTACTTTGGAATGCAATATGTCACAGGTGTGTTCTTTCCCATGGAATGGCGTGGCTTGAAGACATAGCTTGCTAGACGATCTCACATTATTATTGCTATGATCCCAACCATGCTGTGTTCAGCCATGCAAATAAACTGTCTGGCGAGAAATACATTGATACAAGAGCGACTGCACATATACAGCTTGGCTTTGTTTAGTGGCTCCAGCCCAGACAAGATAGAACGATACAAGTCTTTTGGAAATAGAAGATGGCCAAGATAAGGACTAGAAAAGTAAGTAATGTAACGATAGTCATGCCAGGTCAGCAAAGGACAAGGAAGGCCAGGAAGTGGATTCAACATTATACACAAACTACACAAACCTCTTTCTCTCTATTTATACCTCGCTCCTTGTTAAATGTGCACTTTAACGTTCATCGTATGACTCTGGCTGCCACAGCACACTATTGCCTATAGGTAGCTACAGCGTGCATTGCACGGGATAAGGCTATTGGAGATTTGAGAGGCAGAGGCAGAGAGAAAAGGAAGGAGGGTAGGGAAGAGGTCGAAAGTAGTGACTGAGAAGATTCAATTGAATTCAATTCAGGTCAGGAAACACAATAGGTGAAGAAAGTGCTCATATAAGTAAAAGCTTGTTTAACATTAGAGGAGCATTTCCTTTAAATTCCATTCAGAATGACTGAGTGAGTCTCACTGGTTTGGCTTTCGGTTCGAGGACATTGAGCAACGGAGCAGATGAATGCCTTTACTTTACTTTACTTTGCTATTTATGGCTTTCCATCTCCGTCTTGATTGCTATCGTTGATATTTGGAATTTGGAAGAGTCTCCGTGAATACAAGAAAGAATTCACGGACTACATACACTTCCTAGACTCTAATCTTAAGTGTCCGTAACGTACTACTACTTCTACACACTATACTACATCTTTACGGCTACCACTATACATGTGTATCACTAGCACTATGTATACTATACATGCACTACAAATACAACCAGTCTAAGGCTCTAGTACCTTCACTTACACTAATATTGTAGCAGTGTCGTTCTATATATAGGATAAAAGACATACTGCTGTAAATAAGATCTTTTTTGGAACGTTTAACTGAACTGGAGTCATAGCATAATATGCAATAGTGATACATACATAGCTGTACTTATGTAGTACGTAATACAAGAACACACTCAAACAGCATTTCCCAGCTTTTTCTAACTATGCTAAATACTTAGTCCATTTCTTTCTCTGCTATACGTAAGTACATACATGTAGTACTATATTATACAGTACTAGTTCCCTTCAACCTTCTCATTCACTTTGACTACCCCTTTTGTCCTGCTAGGGACTCGTACTTGTAGCTACTACCACTCTTTTGCTCAAATGATTATATGTAGTTCTCAGAATACGACTCAACTATGTAACAAATGTATTTACTTAGCAATGACTACACTATTTGCAGCAAGTAAGTCCGTTGTGCTGTACATGGATACGCCACCACTGTGTTTACTTGTGCATGGGAGCAATAATCAGGGAAATGTGTAGCGTACGTACTGCACATACAAATACACACAGTGTCTGTGTTGCAACTATTAAGATCCTCTACACATGATCATCTTCTTTTTTACTTAACAATTCCTTCAGTTAGCATTCCTCGTGTATCTCCACAAGTGTACTTTCCCCACGCATTACATTCCCCACGTTCATTCCGCTTTCTTTTGCGTGACATCAACTTTCTATTTACATCTAGCGGGCATTGTAGTCTTCCTACACATAGCAAGTAGCTAAACCAGCTATAGGTACCCACAGCTACGTAAATAGTAAATACATAGCTAGTAGTACCTTTAACCTTTGCAATACTTTAATATAATGCTCAATGCAGTGTAACTAACAGCTAGATTTAAGTGGACCTAAACTACTGCCACCAGCATAGCAAACTAACTACACACTTCCTTGTGTGTGCATGTGTGTGTGCCCCACTAGGTACTAGCTATGTACTGTTTGTTTGTATTGTACTAACAGTAAGTAGGTTGAACGTACGGGTAGTGTACTGTATGTAGTATACTACCTGTTAATACATTACAAAGTGTATAATGTAAAGGTATATAGGTATGGGAACTCATAGTCACCATAATGGAGCATTGTGTAGTGGAAGATGAAGTTTTTAGGAAGTGTATTCTTGTAGTGTACTTTTACGTGGGGTAATTCCACTGCACCACTGCACTGCACTGCCAATTGCAGAAAAGTCAAAGTAAAGTCAAAGCAACTTCACCCTCTCCAGAAAGTTGTTAGTTGTTGTAACAGTGCCACTTAACTTACCTTTGCAGTTAAGTCTGCCTTGGCTATATGTTCGCAATCTAATGTACTGACAACACGACAGAAATGAACACACGTCTTGTTGGTGTGTGTGTGTGTGGTGGAGATGGGGAATAGAAATACATGGTGAATATTATGTGTAGGTATAAGGTAGGGATATACAGTGGGAGACTATGATGTAGCTTGGTGGTCCTTTGCTGGCTTATTATGTGTCTAACCTATGGCTTGGGTTTTGCAAGTACCCTCTTCAGTTTTCCTTCGGCTTCACCAAACTAAATTCAATATCAATTCATGCTTGAATGGAGTTCAATGTTGAATCAAAGTTTCTTCTGTGTATCCTTCCTTGTACGTTAACGCAGCCAACTCTTCTCTCCTTTTCAATTCACTTCAGTCCAATTCACTTTCCTTTTTGCCATCAAAACCCAATTGGAAAATGCTATTTTTGAAATTTAACCGGATCTTGCATGTCGTCGCTGAGTTAAACTCCATGAAAATACTCTGAGTCTTGACTACATTCAATAAATGTCATATTAGCATTCAACAACTCAACATATCTTTTCCACCTGACACCATCAAAATTAACTACTACTCTATTCCATGCAAACGATTTAAAACAAATATTTTTAGTTATTTAAAGCTACAAATGCAAAATAAATAACTATATAATATAACGCTATGTCAATACTTAGATTTTCACATTTGCAAAATGATATTGCTTTATACAAATATGTATTTTATACAAATACTCTTTCTTTCCTATTATGTAATATTTTCTCAAAATGTGTAAAATGTAAACTTACACGCATTGTATTTTTAAATATGGGGTTGCAATTCCAAGGCCAGAGAGTACTACTTTTAATCTCTAGATACGGCTTCCATGGGCATTCGAGTCATTAATTAATTGTGACCTCTACATACATTCACAGTGTTGTAATACGCTGTGCTTAAATTGACATGATGAAATTTTAAGGTATATTCTGTAGAAAGTAGACTTTGTTGATTGGCTATAATGATTGTTGTTTACATAGAGAAACAAGGGTAAATCAACAGAGCAATTAAGCACATGGGGTGGATGTATTCGTTTATGTACCTGGAGATATCTTAAGAGGAGTTTATGTATAGGCAACACTCAGAAACGAAAGGCAGTAGAGAATTTATGAGTTTTCTTTTGTCTTGTTAAATAAGCCTACATGCCGACACATGCCTTGCGGTCGGATAGGTTTGATCTTGGTTTAGTTTGCAGACCTGAATTGAATTTGGAGAGTTGAATCTGTGGAGTGAGCTGTGTGTTGTAACCAGATCTTGTGGATACACAACCCTTTGAGATTCATAAGCTCTTAAAATACATGCATTTACTCTAAAAGCCATTTTGGTTTTGTGGCGGATTTTGGATCCGAAACTGTTTTCACATAATATATTTTAATACTCCTGTGTGTATTATCAATTCTTTAGTTATTACGTGTATGTTGGCACTAGCCGGGATAGGATAGTGGGGAATAATATTCTTAGAAGAAAATAGAATAAAAAAGTCTCTGGAGCAAAGAAAGGAGCTGTTTTGGTCGAGTGGTTTCTGACTTGCTGTGTTTTGTTTCGTTTTGCTTTTCTTTTTGCCTTCTCTGGCTTTGGCGGTGGAGAAAGTCGACGTTTTCCTTTGAGAGGGATGCGTGTGTGTTTGTGTGTGTTGTGTTTACAGCAACTCAATTCGTGTGTTGTGTGTACGGGATGTTGCGGTGACGGATGTTTGCTACAGCTACCATACCACCGGCAAAGAACACGGAGTTGTGTCTGGGCTATGCTGTGCTATGATTGTAAGTTATCGTATTATATACAACGATTGCATTGGTGGCGGTGTTCTTCCTCGTATACCCGCATGTCTCCCTGAATGCAAACACCGTAATAAAATTGTCAGCGTAAAGGATTACACGCTAAATGAAATCATTTCTTTATTATAAATATGTGGAAAACCTCATGGTAGAATTATCACATCGTAAAGATTTTATTGTGTACTTATATCTCGTATGTGTACTCTTATCTCTTGCGACATAGATTACATACACATTACATTATGTAGCTCTTTTTCCCTGCTCCACACCAAATCACATATCATACTACTGCGTATTAATATTAGGCTACTTATGTATTTAGTGAGCTAAGCATCGCCAAACAAAATTTAATGCCACTAACAACAAAATGTTTAGCAATGTTCTACTTTCTCCGAATTTAAAAGTCCTGAACATTTTACCGATGTATTTAATATAGCCTTACCTTTCCATTTCACGTTGATTATCTAATTACAGGGTGTCATCGGAATGGAATTTAATTGTCAAAACGACATAGAAATAATGTCAGCTGTATTTAGAAATTAATTATTTGAGTACATGTACATAGTGAGCTCAAAAATGTATTAATACCTGGGTATGATTCTCCAAATGAGTCTAGGTCTATTATGCGTCATAATTTCAGCACAATTGAGATTGATTTCATATTGTACCTTGTGTCTCTTGTCAAAAATTAGAAATAGGATTGAGAATTCCATTCCTTTCCTTTAAAGCACATCATGCTTCGCATTAAATAAATGCAGTACGTATTACTAAATGGGATTTAGATGTTTTTTGCTAAAAGATTTTGGAATTGAGTTTGGTTTTAATAACAGCTCTAGTAGTACATATCTTTACAACATACATAGCTTTAAGTGCGTATAATATATCTGCTACACTTGAACATTGGCTTGGTTCCACTTGCAGGTTGGCAATCTGTCGGTACTTTCTCTCCGGTAAGTAAATACATTGAGTTTTGATAGGTCGTAAGCCTCTTTTAATATCTAGAGGCTCTCGGGTAGGTGAGTTGAAAGCATGTATTTATTATGTCAATGTATTTAACATTTAGAGCGTACACATTATCTGGATGAGAGTTTCAAACACGGATATGGAGTTAAGGAGGAGAGTGTGGGTTTAGGCTAGGACGTTTGGATATTTGACAAGGCGATATTGTGATAGCAGTATGAGTGCTATGGTATGACTAGTCAGAGTTTGTTGGGAATTCTGAATTCAGTTGTGTTGAGTGTAGAGTGTGTAATAATATCTGTGGCATTCTTTGTATGGATGTTGCCGTGACTGTGTGTGTTGGCGGTGGTGGTAGGTGTGGACTTATACAGGGAAGCGTGTTTGTGTGTGTGTGTCGGAGGCTGGTTTTGGTTGGTGGTGGCTGATATAAGTTAAGTATGAAGGCAATGAAAGGAATAGGTTTTCGTCTTTCAGCGGATTTTAGGTTGGATAGCTTTGGTTGCTTTCTGCTCATAGACAGGGAGACAGTCATGATAGCTGGTTGAACTGCAGTTAACTTTGTGTCGCTATTACCATTGCCATTGGTGCTGAGGACTGAAGAATTGAGGATCGGTGTAAATCAAGGCAAGTTGCGATTGTCGCTCTCTGATGGAATTTATGGAGATGGAGGGGACGCATTTTCCGACTACAAATACACATACTATACATGCATGCAGTGCACGGAGAGAAGCAAAGGGATAAATTGCCACGATAAAGACTTCGTCTAACTTATCTGACTCTGAATGGGGCAAACGGCAAAGAAAACACGAGCACAAGGGGAAAGAAGCGAAGAAACGAAAAAATAAATGGAGTTTGCTACTCTATGCAGAAACTATCAAGATTTCTCATTTTATATCCGGACTTCTGTGCTGCTCCAGATATATGACGCTATGTATTTCTGTGTAGGTGATAGCACTATTGTGTCTCCGACTCGTCTTCTTCTCCATCCACACTCTCTCAATCCCAAATGCATGGTCTGCCGTGGATGGCCTCGTCCGCCTTGCCCTATCCTCCCGGCTTCTACTACACTCTGTCTGGGTCAAACTGCTAGTAGTACAAATATTATCATCCCCTCCTTTCTCACACGTAACTCACTTATTTCTCTCCGGCCCATACTCCCACTATCTATCTACACGTCCTATCAACAATCCACTCTTTTCTTCACTTGTCATTGATACTCCGAGCTGTGACACAGCACTAACTACAAATAGCCAACACGCTTCGCTCTGTCACAACGACACCATCTCTAACCCTTTATTTACATCACACTCTTTCCCTCTCTTGTCTTTTCTTTATAGTCCAAAACCTCCTATCTCATTTTCTTAACAGAACTCTCTCTACCTGCCCTAATACCACACCTAAGGCCAAACCAAGTCAAAGTCACCCGGGTCGCGACACTCAAACTCTTCCCTCACATCCTAAACCATCATTCACTCTTTTCCCTGATTATTAGTCTTTCTTTTTGCTCTTTCCACTTTACTCTTACTACATCATGTTCACGTATACCCAAACTCTATCTAGTAAGTTCCCGTTACGACTTCGGGATCAATATAAAATGTAAACTAAAAAAACAAAATGGCAATTTTTAGATAAGATGTGCAGAATTAGTCACTTTGACTGTCGACACTGTTTAACAGCAGCTTTTAATGTGAAGGTGGTTTTTGTTTTTGTGGAATTACTATATATGCATAGGTAATACGATAATTATAATTAATGATTGACAAGTGTATTGTTTTATGTTATATTCCTCAGTAGATGTTGACCTATTTATTTACTATATCTATGTTGACCCACACAAGTCAACATTTATATACTACGACCCCTGCGGCCTTATATGTTTCCTTCAGATTTGAGAAAACAGTTTGAATATTCATATTTGAAGTTAGGTACTAGCAAAATTAAAAAAAGTTGACGGAAATAATTTACAGTGTGAAAGTTTTATATGACGTACGTTTTTTAAATCAAAATCCAACTCTCCTTTAGATATAGTTCAGCATCACATAGATACACTGAAGCACTATAGCTACACTACTAATTCTATTATGGCTATATACGGTGACCGTACGCTACAGCTTGGAGCAAGCTACAGCTTCAGATTCTACAGCTTGGCGATTCTACAGCTTGGCCGTGTATTGTATAGGCATGTTGATTCT
>JAQFYB010000566.1:0-49731 GCA_034694085.1 Pogonognathellus longicornis
TGAAAGGGCAGATTCGTCTCAGCTCGTTGACTTTTAGAGCTGTAAATAGTTTTCTCTTTCTCTTTGCTTTCCTCTATACTTATAACATGGCAATGAATAAAACAAGTCGGTTATAACATACTAACCCTAGTAGTCTCCACTCGTCCACTCCACTCTAAGCCAACATACAAACTATACTTAGGTTTTAGGTATATGTATAGTAATATATATGATGTCGGAATAGAAGTAAAGCCTTTATTGTCGATTTCTCAAATGAAAAATTCATTACAGCCACAAATACTATTAAGTTGGCCCAAATCTGTTCCAGTGGGAAGAGAACACTTTCAAAAGCCGGAATAAAACATGAAAAGTCTTCACATTACAAATGGTCTTCTTGATATTTACTTCTTGATACAAGTTGCACTTCAATTGCATAAAAAACAATTTCTCAAACTTGCAGAGCTAATACCAACTTAATTATTAAATACTATTGCCGTGCTCAAATAGTTTGTAATATTCAATGCCTTGAATTGAATAAACAAGTGGATTAAATATAATTTAAATTACATTAGATAGTTTTCATTTAATTTTTTTGTTATTCATGTTTGGTTTAGTGTGTAAAAATAAATGATGTTGCTCATCTCAAATATTTCAAATTGCAATAATGTAGCACGTTGAGACATTTCCAGGATTTCCAGGATTGCTATTCCTTACAATCAATGTTCATGGCAAAAATTCATATTCGCTATATCAGACAAATGTATTGTAATGTACTTGTTTGTAGCTTAAAGCTGAATGCATGAAGCTTCAAAAACTAGAATAGTGCCTTTATAGTTGTAAATTCGTAGATAAAGATACATGGAATATTGTACCTATATCTATTACTACTATAGAAATAGCACAGTTATGATTGAAACTTATATTGTATGGGAGTAATCCCAAATCCATAGGATCACGAGATTTCTTTCAAAGTATAACTACATGGTGGGTGAAAGCGACAGAGAGGGTGCAGTTTTATGTTTGCAACCCGACAGGCAAGGAGAGGTTCATATCGAATCGTACTCCACTGATGTATTTTTAAGGACTGACAAGGAGTATCGAATGATGCTTTATATTCATACTGTTTCACTGTATCTATATACACACTTTTTCACCCTCCTCGGCCTTGTAAGCCTCTAAACTTTGACAGTTTATTTTGTACACCAAAGAAATGGCATTAAGTTAGTATCAGATGAAAGGTACACGATTACTCCACCACACTATATACAATAGTGGATGTATTAGTTTTGGTATGTACACTTTGCAATGTATTTCTCCGTGGCACCCTTCCTGGATGATTCCAATCGAATTTCTATGTTTCACGGTGTATATCGCGTTAATACAGAGCCGTAACGACAATGTATACAATACAACGCGGAGAAATATTTAAGGGGTAAACGAGGCGATTAGTAATGCAATTGAATAGCTTTCCGGGGTGAAGTACAATTTTATTACAGCAATAACAATCAAGTGCACTTGTTAGCATTATTGTAGCAAACATTAGTATGTAAAACTTTAAAGTTTATTCTGGGTCATGATAAAATTGTGGGATGCTAATATAGTTTTAATTTAATTCTACTTCATTATCCGAATGAATGTTATGGTTGATTTCCAGGACATCATCATCAAAAGCAAGTTTGCATAAAGCAAGAAGTCACCTCCACGGACATTCACCACAGACAATCATCCATGAGTTTTCTCTCATCTGCTCCAGCTCAATCATCAAGTGTGAATTCGTCAGAGAATTCTTACGGGAATTCTCTTTTGGCTGTGGATACGGCGAACGGGGACAACGTGGCCTATGGGAATGGCAGCAGCGGTGGCTACTATGCAGGTCACCACAGTAGATTCGGACCAGTAGCTCCCGACTACGGCTCAACCACAGAAAGTCATATTTTCAACCATGTAGATCATCATCATCACCAAGCCGCTGCGGTTGCTGCTGCAGCGGCAGCCAACCTCATAATGGATTACCATCAGTACAGCAGCAGCGGGGGAACTATGGGAGTTTCTGCTGCTAATGCATCAATTAGCAGTGGTAATAATGTTGTTAATGGCAGTGGCAACAATAAAGGTGCTTCATCTTCCAGAGCGAGAAATTACACAACTTCATCAACGACAAATCCCTCATCAAGGCAAATGAATGAAGGAGAATGTCTTTCTATTGGAAACAGGTTCGTCGTCGCAAACTCGTCAATTTCTAGTTCACTTTGTTTTATGTGATGGATCACACGTTGAACAATTTCTAAGTTCGCAAGTCAATTCTTCTTGTTAACATTATCTAATTGTAAAGGCTGTACTGTACACATACAGTTAATTTGTGTCTGCAGAAAGTTTGATGCAAACGTAACGGAATTCTAATTATTGTCATTTCCTTTTTCTTGATGTTGATTTCTTAGCGAGATCTTCGACTTTTAAAGCATAAGTATATTTGTGAATCTAATGAGCTTTTAAGAATTGGAGACTACACTTACATGAATTCTCAAGCGAAAGTGAATAGAAAGTTCAAATTCAGTTATGACTAGAAATACAATTCAGTATTCTTCTTTTGCAAAGAGTAAAACATATTTGAGAGATGAAACTATTGTAAAAATTGTTTTATCTCTCTGCACTATCTGATAGGTCTGCTGTTAGTAAGTATAAATATTATTTTTGCAGATCTCAACAACACGGAACTTTACAACCACTTTCACCCATGTCAATGCATAGTGGTAGTCATCACCAGCAACAAAAGTCCAACCACCATCATCATAATATGGCATTAACAGATCTCAACTCATACTATGAAAGACAACATTGCTTTGACAATCAAGGTGAGTTTGCTTTCTCATGGTTCATAATAATGTATAATATGTATTTTATGCCGCCATGCCTATGCTATATTGTGTATGTTTCATGCATAAAATCGTTTTGTAAAAAATGTAGACTGCTACCATCAGTAAAATTGAGATTCTGAGATACAAAGATTTTTAGCTAATAGTTTGGTTCGGTCGGCACTTTAATGATGTTACCACACATGGTGAATACTTTTTCAATTCGCTCAGAAAGTTGTTAATTAGATAACGTTTAATTCTGCATAACTCTGTTTAGCATTAATTTTTCAACTTTAATTTAAAGTAAAATTACATCTTGTAAACACGATTGTGAGTTAAACCAATTTAGCGGACTCTTGCCAATCTGGGAGAGTTGAGTAAACTAAACTTTCCGTAGCTTTTTAGCAATATTTTACAAAGTCAAAGGTTGTGTTGATAATTGAATTACAATGTAAATTGTAGTTGAAAACAGGATATTATCTACTATAGGTAGATTAATTTTTCAGAAACATACATTAAATAAGATGTAGGTAAGTATGTTTAAAATTGTTATACATATTCATATTTTTATGTTCATTTTAGGTAGTTCTAGAGTCTAGGCAATAGTTCATAACTTCAGCTTCATTCCGTACGTTTTTGTAATCTACTATAATTCTTATCATTAATTTAGGTTAGATGGGAACGGTAAGGTTGTAGCAAAAGTTTGATTTTCACTCCATTTATGTATGCAAATTAGATTTACAAATTATTAACCTACCATTCAAAATGGCTATAAAAAGTATTGGAAGACTGATCAAGAAGGTGTTAGGGGCAGACACACTTTGTGAAAACATAAAGTATCGCGGATACTTAAACACACATAATAGTTGTATAGTTGAAAATGGAGAGAGAAACTGTATGCTACTAATTTGAAAGTTAAAACAGTGTGTGGTTTTGGTTAGGAATTGTTTAGCGTCATCAGTTGAACGTTCATTGAAAAGCGAAGCTGAAAAAGCAGTAGGTAGTTTTTGGTTTTTGGTGTGTTGACATGGCATGTTGTTTTTACACACACTTTTGAGCATTTACGCATGGAGTCAGACAGAATGAGTAAAGTGAGGTATTCTTAAAGTAGAATTATTCAGAAGATCATTACCATGTGAGAGTGCAGCAGAGTATATCAGTTTCATATAGTTATTTATTATGACATGATGCGTTTTGTTCACGTTTTCTGTAAAGTGAGCTTAGAACAAAACTCAAGGCATAATTAACCCTCACTGAATAATTAACAAGGCTTTTAACGCTCTTTATCAGTTCCATTGGGAAAACGGAGAGAGCGATATGCGAGTGATGATGAGAATAAAATGAAACAAAGACTAAACATTGAATCCAAAAAACTTGCAGATACACACAGATGAGAGCCATTTGTGTGTATGAGTATCAAACCATGATTCAGATGAGTGTTTATTTTTAAAAACAAATTGTGCAAATTTTAAATGCTCTTTCTTGACTATGTGACTTATTACAATGTGGATTGAGCGATAGCATTAGTATATAACAGCAGTACCTAGTCGCTCTAATTTAAGCTCTCAATGTAAATTAAGTAGTGAGTGAGGGAATAAGTCTCGCTTGCTCTATCAGCTTAAGCTATGAAGTATAACAGTCGCAGCAAAAGAACGGGAACATTTTTCCGGTTAGGGGATTTTCATTTGGACTTGAACATAGGAATACTCTGCAGCATTCACAAGAGAGGAAATATGCAAAATCTCGTTACGGCTTTCACTTGTGTAGGAATCGTGAGATTTTTTCAACACACACACATGCAAATGGAGATTTAGACTTGTGATACGCTAACGTACCTCATCACAGTGTATCACATAGCACTCACTCACATTTTACTCTCTAGTTTATATATGAGTGTATCATGTGGGAAATGTTCTTGTAGTATAAATTAGTCTTGGAGGGTGAATGATACACCTCCACGTATAAGCAGGCCATATACATCTATATGATGGAGAACATTGCATTATATTCCCTTGGCATTGCCCATCATGCTTTACATGAATGTTGTAGTTATCACATCTACATAAACGAATGGATAAAACAGAACCTTTTTAAGACAACCAGTCTGCGCTTTTACTCATTCCACAGCTTAATCTACTTAAAAAATTAATGGTTCATTAGTATTCAGTCAGTTCTGTGAGTGAGAGTGTATCTACCTTCCCTACCAATTATTAACCCAATACAAATCCCCACTTTTCGCCCAATCCGTTAACTGATAACTGCAATAAACTTCATAGATTGAACTTTAATTCATTTTCTGATTAGATCTGTAATCACTATACGTGATATGACTTTTCTTGTTGCCTATAATATTAGATAGTTAGCGCAAACTTAAAACTGAGACATATACAATTCTGAGACAGTTCCTGTAATACTAATATTCAACAGATTTTTCACTTGTTTTTATTACAGAGAGCAAGTGTAGAGTGTGAAATGTGCAGCACTTTCACAAATTTCATGAACTTTTTTGCCTGAAAGATATGTATGTAGGTATAGTATGTAGATTTGCTAATGTTTTTTCTCATCAAGCAGCTGTAAGCTACATGTACTTAATACTTAGGTATTTAAGGCAGACTTTAATTTATGCAATGTAGTAGCAAATTTTAAGCACATTTTTTCGTGACTTTTCTCAAAACTAGCATTCTGGGAAAAAGTGTACTTAAAAGTATATTTAAAAAATAACCCCCGCATATGAATAATAAAGTTGAAGATCTTTTCTTCTTGGATTTCACTTGAGGCGAGGCAACAGCTCAACATTACTTTAAATGGGAACGAAAGTGAAACTCAAGTCCAGAAAGAGTAAAAGATGGGAAAGCATAGGGATGCCAAGGGACTCTTTATGGATTAAAACGTGAATTTAATACGCTTTAAGTATTTTCAATGTTTATAGATAAGCGGATTTACTCAACTCTTGACAGACTGCTACTGTAATACACAATGGGCTGTGATATAATAAACCAGCAGTCTTTTCTTACTCTTCAATTATAATTTTCATATCATGAAAGGGAACGAGAAGTAAATAGCCTAGCATTTTTCCAATGCATTAAATATGAGCTAAAAAATTAATTTTTTAAGCCTTCTCATGTTCCACACAAGACGCTATAAAAATATAATGTTCTTTATCCAAACTACGACTCAACAGTACAGTAATAGTGTAGTGTAGTTTTGCATTTTTCTATGTTATGTACTTACATAGTAGAATTCATGCTACTGCATTATACGAGCTATGAAAAACAGTGTACATACAGATAGTATGAATATTATTCTGAGTGCATACGTCAGTTTTTTTAAATATTTTTTCTGTGATATTTTTCAGGAGCTGAAAGGTCTGGGAGTAATAGTACTCCGTTGGCATTACCTTTGTCATTGCCTCTGCCACCACACCCAATAGCTTTACCCATTCTGAGCACTAATGGTAATTCTTGTTCGCAATGGGGTGCCGGGGCTACGACTCCTGTTCTCATGTCATCTAATGCTTCTACGAACAACTGTAACTCGTCCACATCCTCCTCATCTCATCATCAGCCTCATCTGACATCTTTGCATGTGAGTTTTCATTATCTTCACTCAACTTTACCCATTAAAACATTTCTGAGCAAGACAGATTTTTTCATCGCTCCATGAGATCGGCCCTTTGTTGTTATACATAATGTTGTATATCCATTGATAATTAATCATGCATTCTTTGCTGTAATCACAAATTTATGAGTTTTGTATACCTACCTACGAAGAATCAGTATTTGTACCTATATCTTCCGGTTAGTTTGCTTATGAAATTACATTGCTGTGATGCATGTAATACCAAGTGCAAGTGTATGCAGCTATTTTCACTATCATGTTTTCAGTATACAGAAACCTTCTCATGACTCATAATGCTTGTGTATATATACAATATGTCTCTAATTCTAATACACTGTAAAAATATTTACTTTACATAATATTTAGTTTCAAAACAGGAATTTATACTGAATATTCATGTTATTCATGTATCAGTAAGTGCTATACGGAGAACGTAAATAAATTTCAACTGTGCTGTAAAAATTTTCCTCTCATGTTCCTTAGAGAGTTATTACTCTCCTTGTTTGAAATATGAAATACATAAATATAGACTTTAGAGAGATTACTTAATTGTCAGATTTTTAATTTTAATGATTGCAGAGCTCAAATTCTTCTAGTTCGGGAACAACTGCTACAGGAGCAACCTATCACCAACGACGCGGTTCTTTACAGCTATGGCAGTTTCTTGTGGCTTTGTTAGATGACCATTCTAATTCAAGTTGCATTTCCTGGACTGGGAGAGGAATGGAATTTAAGTTGATTGAACCCGAAGAAGTAAATTGTTAATGTTTATATAGAAGCATTATTTTGTCAAATAAATGTCTCATACATATCGGGCTTATAATATGGATAAAAATATTTATGGATGTTAAAAAATAACCCCGAATTTTTATATGCTCTCAGGTAGCAAGACGATGGGGTCTGATGAAAAATCGACCAGCCATGAATTACGACAAATTAAGTCGCTCTCTCCGCTACTACTACGAAAAAGGGATAATGCAAAAAGTAGCTGGAGAGCGTTACGTGTACAAATTCGTATGTGACCCAGATGCACTGTTTGCATTGGCTTACGGAGTGGCCACAACGAATGCAACGAATACGGGTGCTAACAACGCAGGCGGAAATAGCACGGTGGGTGCAGCCAGTGGAAATAGCAATGCATTGCTTTTAGCCAGCGACTCATCTGCTTCTGCCCTGACTCATTGTCAAATCAAAACGGAATCTGCTGAGAGCATTTACTACAACTATGGATATCCTCCCCACGCTCATCACCATCAGACTCAATTTCATCATCCACATGCACTTCCTCATTCACACAACCCCTACCATCATCAACATCCCTACGACGAATTGATCTTGAATTCCTCGGCCACAACCAGACACATTCTTCCTTTAGAACCCACCAGGTATTTTTACACCTTCATTATCCATATATACCTAAGTACTACATCCAGAAAAGTTCACGTCATGATGATTCTTTCATTATAAAAAAAAGTCGCCATTACCTCAACTTTTCTTGTACTACATAATATTTTGCTCTACAATTTATCACCGTTGTACAAACATACATACATGAAATTCTTAAATTTTGTAGAGGAAAAGATGAAGTGGAAGATGGGGACGATGATACTGCCAGTAATAGTCGAAGTAATACAACCAGTCCCACAATGGAAAATACGAATAAGGAACCTGGAATAGATATGATAGATAAAAGCTGCTCTATGTATGCGAAACGAAATAATATGGGGAAGTATCCTGCTCATTTAAGAAATAACAACAATAAGAATGAAGAACGAGACAAGAATAGTTTATCGGGAACAACCACAAACACGAATGTTGATAGAGAATCTAGTCAAAGTCAAAACTGCTCTTCTAGCTATTGAGAGTTTTCAAATGATTCCTGTTATATTACTTATCTTTAATTTAAGTGTTAAATAGTTGTTATCCTCATTCTAATTAGCCATCATTAGCTTGATGTACCTACTACATGTAAGGCTTTTAGTTTAAATAAATGTCAGTTTATCATGTGAATATTTCTAAATCTATGTTACCGATCAGTTAATTTATCTATACATTTTTATTGCACAGTTTGAGAAATTATTAGGTCCAGGTTCAAAAAACAATTGAAATGGGTTCCAATATTTATTTGCTTCAAATCTTGTTTTAAAATATATTTTTTGCAATTTACATAATAATTTCTATAATTTTGATCCCAATTTTAACTGCTTTTGATTCGTGAAGATTCTTTAACCAATTTAATTTTTAGTACGAGTTCGTAAAAAACTCGGAGTATTCAGCTCATTAATCCGGGATCCGATCAAGTCAATTTGCGTTTTATATTTTTCTGTCTCGCCTTCGGTGATTTCGTGAGCTGGAAGTTAATGAAGAAAAATTGGTTATTAAGAGCAATAATGAATTGATACTTAAATGTAGATAGGTATTCTTAGTGATCGTGATTTTTATATTACCCTTTAAGAATTTCTCTAGTCTGCGTTGGTAAACCGAATGTTTTTCCCCGTAAACTAATAAATTCAAAAGTCGGATTTCCTGTTTCAAGTCTACAAGCTTAACACGACTGCATCGGAGAGTCACCTTAAGTTCGTCCAATTGAATTCGCAGCTCACTGATTTCTTCAGCATCCCTGTATGACACAAGTTGATATATATTTCACTTAAACGAGACGTTTCTTTGTACAATTTTAATTAATTAGTATTATGTTGTAATTTCTTACTTTACGGACTGCCTCTTGAAATAGCTGAGATGTTGAATGCTTCTGAAAGAAAATCCCTTGGTAGATGTAGACATCTTTGCGTGTCCTTGGACAATTTTTCTGATCTAAGGTGAAACAAATTGAAATGGTGGTCTCCCCGAAGAGGTGGGCAAGGTCATGTAATCCAGTTGAGTAATAAACATATATGTAGTGCAAAGTGAGAAATTTAGGAAAACAACGAAAATTTTATAAAATTTTAAACCCGAAGGTGTAAGAAGTAAGAAGATAATTCAAATAGAGAGGAAAGAATGATTTGATGTTTGTAGGCACGGCTGCACGAATGAACTCAAGAGGTGTGAACGAAAAGGTAATAAGGAATTCGATAGACGAAGTGTGGTTCAATGATTTCTATTGAGGGTACAGGACATGGACCCCAAGTTTCTGAGAAAAAACTGTTTTTTTCTCTTCAATTTTATTTACTAGATCAAAGATGATGCAATGAACGCTTCGTGCCTTTAGTTAAAACCTAATGAGTCAAATTGTGACCTAGATATAGAGTTTATTAGTTTATTAGTTTCACAAATCATGTTTGCAGCGTAATGCCCATTGTGTGAAGAGAAAGAGTAAAAATAATACTTTACAAGTAAGAACCAACGGGAAGTACATCTATATCAATGAATGGGTGATAAAATTTTATTGTCAAATAAAATATGAGACATGCCATTAAGATACATTTTCGTCACACAAAATGTATTGGAACTATTTCTACATAATATCAATGCTGAACTAATGATGCCTTGAGTTTTACATACAACAAATGTATTAGGGATCAATTTTGCTAGGAAAGCTAATTTAATTTTACTGAACTGGTGACAGAAATTCCCTTGCTATACAAAAAAGATGGCTGTAACATTTTTTCCACCATGTTACACATTTACCTACTCAACTGAAAATTACGACCTTGTACACTTTCTATATGCATCCTAATATAAAAATTCTTTTTTGACGGGTTTAGCATAGCAATAGAATGAATTCGAGACTAATACTACAGTTCCCCTACCCCATGTTTTGTATGGCTCTTAAAACTAAAAATGTTAGTGTGTGTAATTGATGATAATAATTTAATGAATATATATAGGTATGCAATACAGATATTGGAAATGTGTCAAAGCATGAATAAGGACAATACAAGATTATGCAGCTAAAGAAACTAGGATTATTTTTTATGTAGGTACTTTTATTTCTCAGGTCATCTTACAAGACATAAAACACAACAGTGTGTTTCACGTATGTATAGTTTAGCTATTATGCTTGTTATTATGCTTTCGATACATTTATTATGCTTTAAAACAGAGAAAGACTCTATTTCTGTATTGTACCGGAATGGCATTAATGATTTATGGATTTTCTTTCTTCATCTGTGCCTGAGCGGCCGCAGCTTTAGTGATGAGTGGAGCAGTTCTACCAATCTCGATAATTCCAATGAGGTATCTCATGCGACCCCGTACGGCTGCAATGTCATGGGTCAACACATTCAAGTCCCCAGTCACCTCCAAGCACACTTAGAAACATCAAAAATTTTAATATAATATAATAAGGTCTAAAATACATTGTACTTGTATCTGTGTACTTACGATGTTGAAGTCTCTGTAGTTTCTGTTCAGCATTGGGCGTTGTATTCAATTGAAGGATGTTCGCCTCTTGTTTGAAAATAACAAGCTTCATCATGCTGTATCTCAGTAGCTTCTTCAAATGGCGAAGTTGACACTGGCATCGATTCATCGCTGCCGACATGTCGATGTAGTTGACGCAATTAGGGTCGAAGTTCATGTTATTCCTACATTGTTAAATTACAAAGCACAAAATTAGTAAAAGTTTTGCGTGAATTTAGTATGTAATTTAACAATCAATATTTCAATAATTGAGTGTGTAGGTATCCGAATCTCTTATCTTAGGTATAAAAAGTACAGCATCAAAATCAAATTAACAACTCAATATGGTTGAAATACCTATTACACTAACAGGTTAGACACAAAAAGTCTTTCCTTTACACGGCTACTGCTGGAGAATGCTTCTGATTTTGCAAATATGATCCTGGAATTGATTAATAATGCAAATATTACAATTACAGATGTATATTAAGACTAAAATACCAAATTTCATGTATGCAAATCTCGTATTATATCCAAATATATTGTGATTGAATACTTGAATACCTAGCTGTACCTTGATTCTTAATATTAATGCTCAGCAGACACGAATAGATTTTGTTCTGATTTTATTATAATGGACAGATATATTGCGATGTAAAATTATGTACTCTATTAGAGACTTGGTTCATGGCAAAATCAAAATTTTATTGTTCCTAGAATCACACATGAATGACATTATTATTTGTTCCACGAGTATAATTGATGATATTTTATATGTAAAAGTATATAGCAAAAGCAGTAGTAAGTTTCTAGGGTTTGGGTACCCTAATACACTTCAAAGATAACTAGTTTAATTATATACGAGGGTATTGCACTAACTTTTATTCATTAATTTTAACATAATGTTAAGTAATGTATGTATGTCCTATGTGACGTGGCCGGACGGTGCGGTGTCTTGATGAGATACCACGGACACGTGTATATTGTACATACATAGGTTGATTCAATAAGAGATGCTGTCGGACATAAGTTTATTACAAGCAAAGAATGCGGTAGTATGTACTGCAGTGTGATTTGATTGCGCAGTTAAATTTTTATAGTTATCAAGGAGCAATAATTATTCAACCCGGAAGTATGCATTTAAGGGGGAGTTGAAATACCTTACAGGACGTTATTGGCTAATAAGAATAAGGTGGATTTAATACAATGATAGTACAAACTATCGCTATAGACAATTAAACGTAGGTGTATTAACTTAAATTACTATTGTAAATTGTAGCATTAGGTATTTAAAAAGTCTAAAGGAAAAATATGCAGATTCATAGCGTGATTGTGTGGTTATTTAACATGAGTACACATATCATGCATTACACGAGTGACAAATCTCTTGTACAATGTGCTTTGACTGTGGTATATGGGAATGATGTCATTGTTTTAGGTATTAGACATAATTGTTTAGTTAAATCTCAGCACACTTTGAATACACTAGTACTTAGACTTAATAGACGCACGGGTTATATGACTAACTATGTATAAACTAGTAATGCGTCTCATTTAAATTCAGAGACTGTAGCAGCGTCATCAGTAAGTAAAGATTTTAATAATAATGACACACACTTTACACGCATCTCTTATCTTAGAATTTACAATTAACTCGTGAATTTTAATGAACCAAATAATTTAATTACAGTAATACGTACAATGCATACTAGCAGATAAATAGCACTAGACTTAATATTTTAAATCACAAATGTAGAAGTGTAGGAGTAAATTTAAGATGCCCGAAAACAGAAACCATAAGTACCTAGTATTCATTCAAGAATAAGTTGAGACTTTTACCTTGGAGAGAAATTAATAATAAATATTTTCTTTGCTTGTCACAAGGCTTATTTTTTAATGGCTAAACATTATACTAACCGGCAATTGGTGCAAGTAGGTTGGACACCTACATCCACTAAATTTTTAGCCATTTCAAAAACTCAGCCTTGTGACAAGCAAGGAAATTATTTATTTATCTAGTATTCTTATTCTTAAATTCACCAACCCTGGTTTTGGTGGGCATACATAGGCCCTGGTCCTGATTGAGAACTTCCTCCAAAGGTCACTTCTACGTGCATGATTGCCCTTTTTGCTTCACTCATCGTAGCACTTACTTTCCAACCATCTCGTGTAACGTGAAGAGTTTTTCCACTCTTTGCCTACAATTAGATCATTCACAATTTTAGTTAACTACTATAAAAAATTTAGGCATTCAAAATATATAGATCCTATACACATTCACATTGAACGTACACATTTGCAAATCACAGTCTTAGAAAAGAAATACTCGTATAACAAAACTTACCGTGGCTCTTTGTTTGTCAATCCTGTCGTCCCAGTCGGCGCTGTTGTACATGCTGTCATACAGACTTTCATCCGTGACAGCTCCTCCATCAATGAAGGCCAATGCAAACCAATTTTCGTAAAAGTTGTAATCATAAGGCACGGAAAACATAACGGCAAACCGTAAATTGGAATTTCCCAATCGATAAGAAATTACACCGACTGAACCACATGCAGCATCACTAAACATTTTCATGAAAACAATTACTTATAATATTCGTTTTCCAATGAAAAGTTTCTTAATTCCAGTCAAGGGCTTGAAACGTGTATGAAAACTTTTAGCTGTAACTTACGAATTTTTAGAAAATGCACAGACATCTCTTGATCTTGCTTCCACAATTGGTTGTAAAGGATTGTGACAGTAACCGGAATGGCTGTATTGATTTGGGTCCGACAGTGGTTCTTCAGAATGATTGGCTATAATAACATAACATACAATCGTTTAGTTGGCCAATATTTGTGGAGAAAAAAATGATATAATTTTAAGTTGATATAGGGAACTTTAATTTAATTTTGCAGTTAAAGTAAACGCGAAACTTACTGATTTCAATTGTACAATTCCTATTATTACTCATAGATTGAGAAATATCTGCAGTGTTTGTTCCAGCCAAAGATGACCCGTCTACAATTGGCCTTGACATTTTTCTTCGTGAAATATATTACGTTAAGATTTGTAAATAATTATGCAGTAATATGTTAAATTGAAACTATAGTGGTTTGTGATTAAAGGTAGAAATCAAATACTTAGCACTGTAAAAGTATAAATGCAACTGTTTAAAACGAGACTAACAGGAGAATTTGATTCTTCTTACGCAAAGAAGGAAATGAGAAAGATCTCCAAGTTAACGAAGAGATAAATAGGAACTCTAAATTTACGAATGTTGCAAAGCTGTAACTGACTTAAATTATACATGCCCAAATACATTCACTACACAGTCATAGTTTGAAGAATAATTTAAATGTAAATCAGTCTGCCCTGACTTCAAGGTTAATTCTAGCCATCCTGATTTACGTTGTAATCGTTAAATTGTGATAATAAGTTACTCACACAAGCGTGAAACAAAAATTGATGCTAATTTTCATATGTCATCGATATATGTATTTGTAGTTATGGATGAACGAAATACAGCCAGAAGGTTCTGAGTTGGCACTTGACAGTGTGGGCATGACAGTATTAGAAAACTGAAGATTCCTATAAATTCTATTACCTTCTTTAATATGGTTGAGTTTACTTTTGTTAGTACCTGTAAGCTATCGTGTATCATGCATAAAATAAGGAATGACAATGTCCTGGATATACAGCAGCACCATTCATATACATGAAGTAAAGAGGTACTGGAGGTAGGTCATTCGCATATTTAAAGTAAAACAGTACTCCTGATAAGGGTATAATACACATAAGCTGGTACTATAGGTGAAAAGCTCTGTTACTTTAGCTGCATGGAGTTAAATTACCATAATCATTGACTTAAAGTAAAAAAATACTTCACAAAAGGTACTTCTCATTACTAGGTTGCAAAGTATCCTCAGTATTACGAAATTTAGTCACACCGTTTACTGGAGGTAGAATAAAATAAAGAATTACCTAGGGTCACAATTTTTTACTGTGTATACCTATTGAAGTCACACAGAAGTATTCTGAAATATTTCTGAACAAGAGTATGATAATATTATATGATAATATGCTACATGCTTTTCTATTTTATATATTATACCCATTCATCATTTGTTAAGTCTTACACGATTAGTTTTACAGAGTTTTACGCTAAAGTATGGATCTTGAAATGAGACAGCTTTGTTGTTCAATGAAAAGTTTATGTACAATAGACCTGTTCTGAATTGTAATATTTTAATACTTTGCTGACAAATAAAAGTGTGCGCTATGCTACTATTATTCCAACTCCAAATGACAAAGCATTCAAATGTTTCAATGATTGGTTGGCAAGAGCAATCTATTGAAAGATTCAGTTTTGTGAGTTTTGTAGGTAAGATTTTTTGATTAGTGAGTGTGGAGAAATAACATTCGGGTGTCAGGACAGGATGTTTTTTGTGAATAATACTGTTTCGTTTTTAACTAGTGATTACTCTGATTACATAAACCTGCAATTAAAGATGATCTGTGTACATAAGTATGTCATACAGATAGAATGTTCTATAACACTAGTCTATTACAATCATCATCATTATATATAGAATGGTCCTTGAAGATGATAGTACTTAAACCATTAAATTTTAATGGTAAAATAATATGGATTGAAGTAGTGAATGAAAAGATAAAAATAAAATTTTACTTAAAAATAAAACGCCCAATGAGTCTTCTAATCTAGATAATGAACCGTGCACTCTTGAAGCATACAAAAATCGTAATTCAAGTCAATTTATTTCTGTTCAACAATGTGGGATACTAATAAAAATAACTCTTAGCATATATTTATCTCACCTTAACTCATTACAATTGTAAGAGTTGCCTACGTAAGGAGTTAGATTTCCCAAGATGTATACCTAATATCAAACAATTTTCCCCACTAATGACCGTGAAGCTATTTGATGATGATGATCTGATGATGTTAAAAAATGTCGATTCTGTGGTTGCGGTTGCATACATAACCGATTAGCGGAAGCTAAGTGGGAGGAAGCTGTGCATTAAAAAATGTGATTTTAAGCACATTTTACAGGTCAGACAACTTATGACTGGAAACAACTGACTCACATTGGAAAGAACGTCTCAAGTTGTGTCCAAGGTATTTACATTGTATACAATACCTCCGTGTGGGCGAAGAATGAATCTACGTTGGACTTTATACTTGTCATTACAATTCCTGATACGCGTTAGTAAACTAAACTAAACAAAACACCTTCAAAAATGTATACTTGAAATATCCTTAGAATTGTAGGTAATGTGCTTTGTATTTTAATGTGCCAAGTCAACAAAGATTAAAAGTACAATGAGAGCATTAAAAACCCATATAATGTAAAAAATGCTGAATTGGTGGAGCACTTTTGTATTCTCACATATGAAGACGAACCACTTAGCACAAAGCTTATAGCTGCTTTGATGATTTAAGCCTACAATTCTCCTTGTCATTATTAATACATCTGTATAATAATATGCAAATCATTCTGTTACTCCGTACACCTGACAATTAGCATGCAAGTAACCACAGGCAATGTAACAAAGTACAGATTTAAATTTACTTACCTAGGTAGTAGGTACCATTACAATGAAACCAAATTAGATGCCTATGCAAAGTAATGACTAACTCATTCTAACTCATTGAATCATGTGCATATTGACACAACATGTTACTTTTGCAGTTATATATATTAATGTAGATACACAATTTACATTTTAAGCTTTTCAAGGTATTAAGTGTAACATAGGTACTTCAAGTGGACAAAAATTCCAGCACATACAATAAAAGGTGACTATATTTTTTATCAAAAACATCTATTTATTGTAATATTAATTGTATTTTGAAATATACATTAATAATTTCCCCAACTTTTCCATTTTACATTATGGTAAAAACACGAGTAAAAAATAGTTTATCAAAATTACATAGTATAATTTTTTTTCACCGATCCTACTACAGTACAGTAACAATTATCTCTTATAAAACGAATAAACTTTGAAATGTTTTCGTTTTAATTACTTGTGCTTTTGTCAATATCAAATTATATTTTCTTTAAATACATCTATAGTTAAATTCCTTGATTGATGTAGGTAGGTTTGCTAATCTCCGACTCTCTTGTTGTTTGCTATATTATATGCATAGACTATAACAACTCAATAACATATTGACAATAAGACCATCCTACTATAGTAGCAGTAGAACTAATACTATAGGTACTTCTTTTTATACGAGTTAGAATATACCTAACTGCATTGTAATAGTAATAATAGTATTATTATTAGGTAAGAACTTCACATGTAAAGACTCGCCTGGTTTTATTGTCCAGTACAAAAGAACGTGTTAGATAATCTGATAGAAGAGGGGATATGCTGAGTAGTATGCGGTGTTTAGACATGTAGAAGCATTAGACAGGTAGATAATACGAATACTTTGGCAGAAAGTATAGCTACTTTGATAAAATTATATAAAGTAGGGAATTGTATGCTAGTAACAGTGTAGCTGTATAGTGACTTGGTTAAAAATGAGCATAGAGAGAGCATAAAATATTGTAAGAAACTGGTTAGCTGAGTGAAGCGCTGTATTCTCATAGCAATGCAAATGCAGTGTCAGCTAACGAACATCTCATGGTAGTGTCGTGTACATAAAAGTGCTTAGGTTTAAGCTAAGGAGTTGGGCACTTGTTGCTTTTTGCAAACACGTCACATTGATTGCGTCTCTACTTGTACTAGCCTGTCTTGTTTCTACTGCGAGTAACTATGTATGTGGTTTCGTTTGGTTTTACAGATAGTTTCATTGCTTTACATTTATTTCCATTATTGTTGGATGTTGGAGGGATAGAATTCGACAACAAACCTGTCAGTCTATGTTCCTGTTCTATGTACTCAGGTTCGTGAATGTGGAACAGGTGGCAAGGCAGCTACTCAACGTGCACTTCCTTTTGTTCTGGAGCAAAGCCCAAAGAGACTTCACGTTCATTACTATATGTGTGTAAAGCCAGACACTTATACACCATGGTCGTTCGTAATAATATGTAAGTTCATCCAACAATTTTATATCCACTTTATAGTTTACTTAGTTAGTTTATACTTTGTGTGTGTGTGTGTAATGTGTATCCGAAAACCAAAATGTTTTCTGTAGATTCCTAAAGTTAGTATTGAATAGAACATAAATTCATTATAGTACCTATTGTGCTTATACTTTACCACACTGCCGTAGTCAGTTGCTTTATTTCACGCTTTGTCGATTCAGCAGAAAACTCTACGACTGGTTTGTGTGTGGTTATACTAAAATTGCAGACTTTTGTTTGTAGTAAACGTGCGAAGATGCACAGTTGAGTAGGTACACACTCCAATTTCGATCACTTGTTCCAAATCGGTCAGACTACACACGACTTACTATTGTAAGCTCTGTTTTCCTGTAATTTGCTAAATAAATTCATTTGCATAATATTTACTTATACTCATTAGTACCTACATTGTGGCTTCTTTACAATCATCGAGATCGACACATATTATTTAGTATCTAGGTGATACATTGATGTGTATCAGTGTATCAGTGCATTTATAATTTTGTGCCAATGAGTGCAAATGTGCAAAGAAGAATTCCTGCTAACGCACCCACCACAAGAAAACTTCATTAAAGCCATCATTGACAGCTACGATACACGCATCATATGTATCTGTCATAAGTTTCATCAGTGTAAGTGATTCTTTGTGCTTGTACAAATAGAGACATAGGTGTATACGTGTGAATAGCCTCAGAAATCACAACTTTCAGAACCTCATCACTCAGGAATTGTCAGTCAGTTGTGATTGTAACCTCAATTCAAACGATCTACAATTACTTCGTCCATTCTATATGCATTTGTCCATACACCGTAAGGTCTGTCATAAATAATAATCATAAATGTTCAAATATAACAGGAGTGTTTGCAGTTAATGTGTAGTTTATGTGTGCATCATTAGTTGACACACACATTACACATTGTCATAAATGGTATCAGGCAGTGCTTATTTAGATTGTTGTTGACAGATCTTACAGATGATATAATTACAGTAATAATAACGAGACTCGCAAGTTTACTTTTGTACCTACTTAGATCTACTACCTCTACAACCTACCTAAAGTGTATTTTATACATAATGATTTCCCATTTCGATACATATCTGCATGTGCTGGTACTTAGTACTTACGGTACTGTGTACTGTATAGGCATATACTGAACACAGTACAGTAATCTAATAATAAGGTACCTCCTAGTTGCAAGACTTAATTGTGGTGTATTAAGGTACAATATTTTTGAAGAAACGACCATTATGTTACATACTTACCATATGAAGGTATATTAATATGATGTTTGTGTGTGTTTGTGTGTCCCTATTCAAATATTCATTACCGTGCAAATGGCAGTCGTTGCAAGATTATATGCAAAATCATGCAAGTCTCAAGAAATTTTGCCAGTATCAGTATCGTAATTGCAATATTTAGAATATAAAGACAGTGTGTTGCATATGGTTTTACAGTATGGAATAATAATGCATAGTAATACATGATACATGCCTCAAGTATACTCATATTTTATGCTGGTAGTTAATAAGCGCATAACATAATTTATGGTCACTAATGAACTGTTAGTAGTTATCCGTTTCTTGGCATTTTAGGGTTAGTTAGTTGTGTTAGTAGTGTGCTTTGCCGTGTCTGATCGACTGCGATTGGCTTCATATTTTGTACGTTAAGTTGCGAGTGTTGATGAAGCAAAGCCCAAGGCGATCGAAAGACCCCATTACCCAGTTGTAGTTATTAGTTCGTTCGTGTATTATTGTAAATTGTCGTGCATGCATATTCATTCCGGTTTTAGCACCAGACGATCTGTGCCTACCTTATACAAGTAGAAGAAGGTGCTATTGTCTCTTTGTATTAAATCATCTTCTACGTTTCATTGGTGCCTACAGTGCCTTGCACATCGCATCAATTCCTTGGCAATAATGAAAAATGATTTTCTGCTTTCTACCCTTGGGCCTTGGGTCTTGCCGAAAGATACCAAATGTCTGGTCTGACAGAACATAGGTAATGTGTTTAGCTGCCGATTATATTCGCATATATATGTGCTCTATGATTAAACGAACGTGAGTGAATGTCAGGATATTCAGGCAGAAGGAAAAGTATTCATACAATAAAGTGAATCGAAAATCTCGTTTAAGAGTAAAGAAAAATTTAATTAAAAATCTCACAGGGAAACTTCTGCCAAAATATGGTTTTTCAAAACTTTTACTTTAAAAGTAAACGTAGATTATTGTTTCATGTATGTATGTTTGTACTTTGTCGTAAGAATTAAAATTTAGTTCATAAGCATTAAAACTTTTTAGCAATGCAAAGCAGAACTGTTTTGCATTGCTAAAAAGTACTAAGAACTATCTAACTTTAGATAGCAATAGGTACCTTTAAAAACCGCATGTGCAATGTATAGATAATTAGAATTACTTATTACTGGATTGCTTTTTCATGTGTAAAGGCTTATTGGTTTGGTTTTGTATTGTGTACGTTTAATTATACTTACATAATAGTACCCAACCAATTCTGGGTGTTGTCCATAGACAATTTTTTACTCCTTGTTTTGACTCCAATAAAATTCATGTACTTTTCCTGTACATTGTAAGAGTTTTACGTAATAATTTACTAAAAAAGAGTTTTATGTATTAACTTGTATAATAGTATCACAGGTACATTTTGAGTGGGTAAGAAGAATTAGGTATGTCTTCCAATTTCATTCGATGTAAACGTATATACTAAATTCGTGCTTTTACTATCAAAAATGTAACATGACAATGTCATCTTATCGAAACTGATCAAATTCACCTCCTGGCATGTCATACTGGTCAATTGACGTCATGAGGTTTATGTTAATCTTGTAAATCTCTTGTACGTATGTCGCCTCAGGTTGAACCAGAAATTGTAAAAATTGATTTTTTCAGTCCACATACAACACAAGAAAAACTGCTTTACATATAATTTGCTCATTATAGCCATTGTTTATTTAATACACTGACGTGTACATCTAGTCTTTTCCTGTTGTAATTGAAATAAAATCTATGTGCCAACCAAGCTCATGAAACATTGCCTAAGCTGATAAGGAGAACTATTAATCATATTCAATTAAATTTTAAAGGATCTAAAATATTCTGTTGTACAGTTAGGTATACATTTGCACTGACAACAAAAGCTGAAAGTTATAATTTTAGTAATTATCCTAAGTACACTCACGACTTTATCTCAATAATGGCCGCAATTTAAAAAATATCAGTTAAATCTGTAAACATTTACATTGTAATCACGCATAAAAGTAGACTACTAATGCAACCTTTATTGTAACACTTGCACATGCACTTAGAGGGTTGGAACTAATTTTTATTATTTTCCGTATGAAATCCACAAAGATTACACCAGAAAATCGTCCACAGGAAGTATGTAGCATTTTATGTACATGTACATCCTTTAGAACAAACCTTATCACTCACTCACCTTCATTTTTGTTTAAAACATAAATCATCTTTTCTAAACTGTGAGATATTTGCTAATTTATATGTTCAGCTATCTACGACCATAATACAAACATTCTGCCTACTTATTGACCAAGTCATTTATTTAGTAGTAAAAACTATTAGCAAGCATGTGAAATAGCGTCAAATTATTTACTGTTGTATTCTTATAGTACTATCTCTTTCTGTATTAATAGTTGTGTCTCAACTCCCAGATGCAAATGCAAAGAGACATAATAATATTTAGCTGGATGTTCGTAAACATTCACAAAGCAATTAGTCCACATATTCAATGCTGCACTGCATGCCTATGTTAGTAAATTATGTACATTACTTATTATCTGTACACATACGGTACTATTACTTTCTCTATTCGCCATGATTTTGTTGATCTTAGTCGTCATCATCATCATCACCATAAGGTTGACAGCTAAAATCGTTATCCTTGTCCACGAGTTCTGTACATACAACAGCGCGTGTTAACTTGACACAACAAACATTATAACTAGGTAGTCTCACACATAATACCTACCTACCTATAAATAAAACACAGTAATCACATGTTGTTGGTGTATGCTACACCATATACATAGTATTATATATATGCAACAATGAAAATCATGTTGCTACTTTCCAGCTAACGATCAATTAAGTTTAGACGAAATGACATTTAATGTTCAAAAGGCCCTACATTACATACACTGTCTGTACACACTAACTTTGTTTATTTCTATTCTATTTTGGTTTTATGTACTACACAGTGCAGTACACAGTAACTTATTCATACTCTCATTTATTCCCCAGCAAGCAAGCATAGCATTACATCACATTACAATTACAGGTACAATGGGATGATGTGCTATTTTAAAAATAGGCTAATGCTATACAATGCCATGGACATTGGATGATGATGACTGCTGTGTGTTGTATTCATTAAGTGAAACATTTTCCAAATACTTTTGATCCTTGCCTATACTTACAACATATGAATCTTCCTTTTGCCTTGTTAGATTTGACGAGATTTTTGTTTACCTATAGTCTGTTTACTACAAGGGTGTAATAGTAGTGGCAGTGCAGTGGCAATACAATAGGCGAGGGGCTGATGGGAATGGGAGTAAAGATAGGAGCTTTACCTAGTTTTAGTAGTAATAATATAATAGAAACTCTATCCTAATAAATAAATAAGCAGGAGATAAGTGCACATAGAAAAGGTTGAGTGTATAGAATAGTGTGCATAGTAATTGTAGTGTGGTGTACTTGGATCTAAGGAGCATCAGAGTGAGTGGTTAGGCGAGAATGAAATCAAATGATGATAGAGAGTAAATGTAATGTAATCATGAGGGGTTTTGTATTCATTATTGTTGCTAGTGCACGCATCGCACTATTAGTTACATGTATATTATGCACAGTAACCAAATTCTACTTGGGTTTTCCTAGTTTTCCTCTACACTACACACTACACACTTATAGCATCTAGTAGCTACCTATCGGTAAATGTAGTTTGTGTGTACACGTATATTCCTAGTGACTAGAGAAGTGCAATGTACCTACTGAATCATCTCTCTGCATTATCGAGCTCATTGTCGTCCCAGTCTCAACCTTAACAGAATTCGAATGGATAGCCTTACACTTAGTGACTTTAGCATTCAGTTGTTGAATGGCTAATAGTGTGCTACATGCACAGAAGAATTGACTTATTGTAATACTACCACACTAACATACCACACGGGTCACCACGGGATTTGCAAACATTATATTATTATTGTCATCCAAAATTCAGTTAAAGCATTACTGTAATTTCAATATTGCTTTCAATAGTGCTCTTTCATTACTTGTCTGTCTGCGTAGTTATTTTGTGTACTGTAAAGCACAATGTCTATTTGAGGGTTGCAATGAGGCAAAGTCAATTCCATATTATGCATACCATATACATTGTATGTACTACGATGGTGATGGGCAGGTAAATCTCATTCTGATTTTATTCAACCATTTGACAGTTCTGACAATTCAGAGCTAGCGTTCGCATTCACAGCTCATGTACTTACAGAACAATTACTATATACATACACCATTCCAATAATACAAGTATACGCTCCAAGTTTGCACATTACGCCTGCAAGTTACAACGCTTAATTTTTCAGTGAATTATTTTACGTATACTTATATACCATAAAAATATTGCATACCAATAAACTCGATGTCGACAGATCTACAATAGTTTGTTATGATTTAAAAGAGATTGAGGTTTAAGATTTGAAATGGTGTATTACCTTACTTTTTCGATGGGTTGGTGTTCATAACAGTTTTTTATTTTGTTTCAGATACTGACTGAATGAAAATACCTACAGCAAATAATTTGAAATATCAATTTGACAACTACCTTGTTTGTTCTTTGTGTGTTACATTGTTCCTATTTCGATACCCGGATACCAACCTGTTGTTTATAGCTTGCGGAAATCATACATTCATATAATAAATGAATGGTAAAATGAAATAATTTTTCTCACTGTACAGCTTGGAAAAATAATAAAGTTGTACTTTATGCTGCAGTAACATTAACTTTGTTCTGTGTTCGTATCGTCGTATAGTGCACATGTTAAAGTGTACAAGCGCTCTGTAGCATAGAATCGGTTTTAATTCTGCTACAAACAATCTCGTTTGCATGAACAACTTTGTATATTTATAACCATAACTGTATTGTACAAGAGTTCTACCTACGCATTACACGACACAAACACAACCAATAAACACATTATACAGAAGAACCAAAAGTGAAAAAATTCAATGTATGTCTCGACTTCCCTCATTTAAATAGAGAAGAAGTAAAGTTGTAAAGTCTTTGACCTCATGTCATTTTGTAGTGTTGTCTCTGTCTAATGAATCCCAAAGATAAACATCCCATTCTAAGTAAACATAAAATTGCGTACAATGACAGGAGACACAAGTCAAGGCAATTGTGATGTGTATCATTCATGTGATACATAGTTAAAACTTGCTGCTACTACATGGATTACAGTGCAACCAGTGTGAGTTATTAGTTGTTATTAAAAATGAAAAACAATTCTCGTACAATTTACAGATAATACAAGCGATTCAAGAGAAACTATTGTTCTCGAAATGTCTTACTACTACTAGTGATATTAAGTTGACAATTATTTCCCTATTACAATTCTAATTGGGTTTCTCAAGCAAAATGACGACGGACGGTGATAATTCAGTCAAAGACTCCAAAGATTCAGAGTTAGATATAAATACGGATGTGAAATTTTCAGTGGACGATGAAAGCATGTTTGAAAAGGCTGCGGACATACTTCATGATCCGCGGTTACCAGATGATGTTCCAGAGATTAAAGACTGGAGTTATTTTTGGAGAAGAGTTTTGGATGATATGAGAAATAAGAATTTGATTCCTGTAAAAATACTATTCTTCTTTAAATATGCAAGTAAGCTATGCGTTCATGTATCTATGTCTACATTAATAATATTCCACTGTAATAGCATAATTTTCATACAATTTGCTTCAAATATTTATAACACCATGAAACAAAGTTGTATTTTGATGAAATTTTCAGCTTTATTCGTTTTGTATCCATTCCTTACGCTACAAATGAGATCTCTTGGACTGATAGAATGGGAAATAGGAGTAAATCAAGCTACTATTCCTGTTGTTGCCATTTTAGGTCCTCCTATAGCCGGAGTCATCGCAGATCGTATAGGAAATTTTAAGGTAAATAATAATAATGCACAAACATTTACTTTCCTGATGACTGGGTATGTACACTTCTGGTATCTTAACGAGTAAGGGATCGTTGAGCTCCCAAGGCTAGGTTAGAAAAACTATTATTTTGTGTGATATCATACTTTCAATTGCATTGGAGTATCATGTGATGTATGGATTGTTTGTAAAACCATTCACGTAAGGAGTACCCATAATATGTTAGTAGGTTTCGATACAGAGTGTTTCGTTCGTGATGCATGTAGATATATGTACATACGTTATTTAATTTCATTTATCAGAGCGTCAGAGTTGAGTAAAATAGATTTTGGTCTCCCCTTTAGATTAGTGAGAAAGAATTACGTATCTTTATGTAATTATCTGTAGCTACAGTAGTAATTAGTTATATGCATGTACAATACACTTACAATTATGATATATGTACCTCCGCTTTATTCTCTTAACTCTTCTTTAAAACGTAACATGAGTAATATCGTTGTAGCAAATTTGTAGAAGAAACCTAAACAGTTTGTAGTGTTCGCAATATCAAGGTCAAGGAGTTGCACACCTATAGAATAGAATTTAAAGCCATAGAAATACATGATGCTAACAAGAACCTATACTTACAATTGGAAGAGTTACTTGTATAAAAGTTTCATGTGTTTGTTTTATCTCCAGCAACAATTCTCAATCGTTTTTAACGAGTCAGATCAGTCATGTGAACAAGTGGTTTTATATTATGCATTTCTAAAGCAAAGGTAAACTTTGCTGCTTTAGTGTGTCGACTATGAAATACAATAGCAAGTCACTGCGACTTGCTAATAATGGCTATTGGATGCATTCATCAAGTAAAAAAATTGGCGATGATGATTATGTATTTAATTGAATTTACTCGGAGCTATTCAGATTAGATCTAAACAGGTACCTTGCTTTTACTATACCAGTAAGTATATATACTTATTGTTAGTTACGTAATGTATGAATAAACCACACATGTAAATTGTTGTTGAAGGTATATTTATTTTCTATAGCCATGACTTACTTGTATAGCAATGGCACTGTCAGCAGTGTCAACTCAACTGCAACTCTGTTTTCATTACCAGAGTACATGACTGAAAAAATATATAAAATTACATGTTAGTATTAAAGGTTTATGCAATGACTGGGTAGTAAAAGTTGGCTATAAAGGTATACAATTTCGTTAATTTTTATTATTCGTATGTATGCAGAGTACACTGTGTTTTTTATTTAATTTGCCAATTATTTCATGAAACTTCGCTCTAAAAAGCTCGGAAGAATGAATAGGACTATTGAATTTTGTAGAGGCTTGAATGAATACATCTAACTGCTTTTTCGATTCTGTATGAAAAAAGACGGAAAGCAAAGTACCGTAGCGTTGTGGGGAATTGTCAACCATTTCCATGTAAGCTGTGCATGCGATTCTTTTGTTTTGCACTTTAAAGTAGGAGAACTCTACGAAATGCACGCTTTCAGCCTTTGAGCTGTGATGTGATTGCTGCCTTTTGTACAATCTTTCAATCTCTGACAATGAGTAAGTCTGCATCCAATTTAATACAGGGTGAATCGTAGAATGGAAGTAAAGGATAAAATAAAACAGGTTTACATATTAAGATGCAAGCTACATATATATATCAGTTACATGCTGCAATAAGTGCAATACATTAGTGTGCACTATATGATATATGAATGTGAATACAATCAATGTATGATGGTGCTTTGCTTGATAAAGGGAAATTAACCAAAAGTTAGAGCATATCAATTGTTTTAAAGCTTTTTATTATTATAATAATATGTCGATTTGTGGTGCAAACCCTGTATGTAAGAATTGTATTGCAACATAATTTTTGTGCGATCGTGATCATGAAGTGATGTGTATCTTTAATTCTGACAAGTATCAGACCGTTGAACACGGGACACGGAGTAATTAAATACTTGAGAGCTGTTTTTTCTGCTCCGATATTGTATGGTTTGTGTTGAAGATGACGGTGCGGTATGTTCCTGAATTAGAGTACAATAAAATTCTCACGAAGCTTATTTTTGTGTCAGTGAATATTGTCTCATATTTCAAAGGATTTCTTAACAGTCATAAAAAATTATACAATAGCAAAGCGGATTAGAATATAACTGTCATAAATATTGTACACAGAAAGCTACTATTACTTTGTCAAGTGTCATGTACTATATTGTAAAGGAATATCAAAAATTTGTCTATGTAGATATAATGTAGATGACTAATCAAAATTCTAGTAACTCAACAATTTAGTATAGAGAGTTTAAAGAATCTACAATAGTAATAAATAACAGCAAATATTATTTATTAATTTGTATCCATAATTGCTTACAAAATCATACAACTTTGTGCAATTTTTATGAGACGAATATGGATTTTAGAAGTGCAAAGATGCATTATTTACATGACATAATTCTACAGATAACCACTTATATCCACAAATACAACTATCTAGGAGATTTCTTCTAGGTACCGAAAGTAAAAACGGGCTAAACGTTTAACCTATAGCTAGAATTGATTTTTGTTAATTCATGTCATTTTTTTCTTGCAGATTGTGCTGGCCATAATAACTTTGGCGAATTCAGGGTTGGCTCTTCTGCTGTTATTAGTTCCCAATGCCCGTGAGACTGTAGTTTTCCCTACAAATTTAACATTCGAATTGGGATGCAGCCCTTTGTACCCTTCACCTTTTACACTTTCCGTCATTGACTCATCAGTGTGTTCTTTCAATCCGGAAATGGATTTTAGCAAAATGGGTGTATTACCTCCAGCAGAAGTACAATGTGGTCAAGTCTGTCCAGTAGGAGTAAATGAAGAAGATAAAACAATCATACCTCTTAAATCAATTCCAGCAAAAGTGGAAAGCGACTACATTTATTTGCTTCCTAATGAGAAGCTAACATTTTCTCCATTTGCTGACAAAAAACCAGATTTGGTCTGCGACGGTCCAAAAAAAGAATGTTTCATTGGTATTCAAGATCTTGTTGATTCTGAAGAAGGACACACTAGTTTAGATGAAGCTGATGAGACAGGGACAGAGAAACCTGTTACACCGATAGAAACTATCAACATCTCTAAATCTAATTTACCTCTAAGTACTTCAACCGAAATGAGGGTGAAAGCATTGAAATTCAAGTATGGGAATGATATCATTAATTCAACATCGGCAGTCGGACACTTTTCGCTTAATGTTAGTCAGCCAATTTTTCAAATCACGGACGATTTCATTTTCAATGGGAAGACCTATTTGCAACCGTCTTGTAAAGATGCCGGAAGTAATTTAGCAGAAACCAAGAATTGCACCCAAAAATGTTTCCTTCAATATGAACGGACAATATTTTGTTCTAATCCTACTGAAAGAAAGGTTGGTTGAACTGACTAAGTATAATCAATGATATAAAAATTCTGAATAATTATTTACGATATAATTTTATTTTGCAATTTCTTGCGTAGGAATATGATGTTGGTCTCACGTTTGGTCTGTATACCATCTTCCGTATTCTTCTTGGAATAACCAGTGCCACTTCTTTCATTATGTTTGAAGGTGCTGTATTAGCCATTTTAAAGGTGAGAACAATGCAATTCCAATAATATGGCATGATACTATATATGTCTGCGCAATGAATACTAATATAATATAACATATTATTATATTTATTGCATTTTCTAAAAAAGTAAATATAACATTTCTAAATATTTTTGATGCATTTCTTAGCAATATGGAGGAGATTATGGTCTTCAACGTGTTACGGCCACATTTGCAGCTGTGATTGCTAGCCCTGTATCCGGTGTTTTGATTTACGTGTATAACGACTTTCGACCTGCATTTTATTTATATGCCATTCTTCAAGCTATCAGTGCATTCATGACTCTGAAGATCGATTTAACATTTAAGCAACCCGAACAAAGAGTTCTCGCACACTTGAAGGAAGTTTTGTCTCAACTAGAAATCTTAATCTTCTTTTTTGCCATGTTATGTAGTGGTAAGGGCTGAATTCTGCATTTATTGCATTATGGATCTTATCCTTTATTGGGAAATTAGTTTAACATGGAATTATGTATTCATATTTTAGGGACTGCATGGGGATACTTGGAAACATTTTTGTTCCTGTACCTGAAAGATTTGGGAGGAACAGAGGTTTTAATGGGACTAACGATTTCCGTGGGGGGTTTAGCGGGACTTCCACTGCTTCTTTTCAGCAGACCAATTATCAAAAAAATGGGACACGTGAATGTTCTAAGTTTGGGACTTGTTGTTTACTGCATACGTTTATTCGGTAATAAACATGAAAATGTTATTATTTCTTTAATAATCTCAATAATCAAGTTATCTACAAGTTTTTTTGACTATATTTCATGAATGTTGTTCCATTTTTAGGATATTCAATTATTCAAAATCCATGGAGTTGTCTAATTTTTGAAGCTATGGAAGCTGTCACTACAAGTTTGGGTAAAGGCAAAAATTTGATTGCAATTTTGTATTCCTCACTGTATAAAATGCTTGCGAAAGTTTCTCATTTATAGTACAAAAAATTAAAATGTTGACATCAATATTATTTAGCCATAACTGCTGCAGCCACATATGCAGTTGCGCTCTCCAGCCTACAAACAATTGCTTCCATTCAAGGCATCATGGGAGGTCTTTATTTCGGAATAGGTAATTCATGCAATAATTTCTACATGTTTCTACAACAGGATTATTACTTGAAGCTAACAATAAGTATATATTATATGTGTGTTAATCATAATGAAATATGATTTCATCAGGGAGAGGAGCAGGAAGTCTTATTGGAGGTTTCCTTATCAGAGCTTACGGGCAGCGATCAACGCTTCAAATTTTTGGAATTGGTGCTTTAATCTCTGGAATTCTGTACTTCATTGTGAATGCATCCTATCTTCGAAGACACTCTACAGCCAGTACTGGTCTAGATATAAATAATCTGGACAAGAAAAAGGGTTCTAATAATGCAAACGTGGTCGAAGCTCATAATCCAGCTTTGCAGTTTAATGCCAAAGATTCAGGGAATGGAAAAGTTTCTAATGGAAGAAACAGTCCGCCTAATTATGACGGAGGTTACATGGGACCTTTAGATATAAACAAATTTACTGACATTCCTTTAGATGAAGAAACTTCGTCAAACCATAAAGGAAAATATTAATTCGTGATTTTCACTTACACAAATAGCATATTATTATGTTTTATGCATTATTATACTAGTACAATAGAAATTGTAACACAATCAAGCGGTATATTGTTTTGAATGAATTGTAAAGTACATGTCAAGCATACGCAATCAAATGAATGTATTTTGTAAAACTACTATGCAAATATACGCTTTTCGATAAAAATAAGTATCTTGTAAGTGTATGGATTTGCGAATAATTGTGACCGTGGAAAGAAATAAGTTGAATGTTGTATCCACAGCAAGACTAAAATTCTACATTTATGTACAATGTATGACAGTATGAGTGTTACGTGTATGAATATCGTAATAGTAATATTATGTCACTGTCATTTGTGTCAGTTAAAGAATTAGTAATTCATTGGTAGCTGTTCTGTGATTTGAAAATTTTCAATCATTTTTTGTAAACTATGTTTTTGGGGGAAAGTAAATATATTAGAGATTACGTAGTTTGTAATTAGATTGCAATAATTTAAATGTTGCATTTTCTTGTTAAGTCTGATATAACTTGATTGTATTGTCCTTAAAATTTACGTAACACATAACTTATAATTGATACTACTACTTTAAACTGAATTCTTTGCTTTATACTTATTTATATTAAATTCGCCTGTAATCACCGAAAATCGTGTAGAAACAAATTATTGTCTTAATTCTATGTTATACCCCGTAGTAGAGCTGTTAAGATTGTACCAGATTAAAATCGTATTTGTTCGCTTTACGGACAATGTAGAAAAGATATGCTGTAGCTGGAATCTAAAATAAATTATAAGTTAAACCGTTAAAAACATTAGACTGATAATAAGCAATCTTAAATAATGCAAAGAAGAAACCAATTATAACTTTTTCAGTGAACATACCACTGAGATAATTATTATTGCCATAAGGGTGGCAAAAAAGCTGGAGATTGTGTACGTCATATTTACTTCGTGTTTTCCGCATCCTTCTTCATGTATGATAATCTGTACACTATCATTGAACCCATCAACTACATCGTGGTGCAAAGGTGAGAAGCAGGGATTATCATCATTTTCCATTAAGCTCTGGTTAATTTACACAAAAATTGTAAAATCATTTTCATAACACAATGTCTAAATAGCAATAATTACTATGTAAATACCAAAATACCTATATAAATTAAACACATACATAATCATTACAACAGCCAATAGGATATCCACCCTGGTCCAAAGAATTATTTCTCAAATTAGGAGTCCAGTCTCGATAATCGTTATAACCACAGCATTGATACTACAAACATTTATTAATTGATCATTAAAAACAAGATCTCCCATTATAATTTTGCAAACTGCGAATTGAATACTTGAAATTGAAACTTGTTTTATAAACAATAATGATATTATTCATATTGTTAATAAGAATATGATGATATTGTTCATAAAATTTCAATACTGAGTAAAAGTTACACACGTACATAATTATGAGAGTACTCTCTAATGGTTATTGGATATTGTATTAAATTTCCAATATCGTCTGTTGGGGTTATTTGTATGTCACGAAGCATACTCTTCTTAATAGCATCTTCGACTTTTGTCAGTTGAACAAGGTAGTACGCGAGACAAAAACTCAAATAAACTTCCATGATGAGGAACACAATCCATCTCTAGCAGTTTTTGTGGCCAGCATATTTTGTGTCAACAAATCAAATTAAAATAATAAAGTCTTGAATATAATTATCAAGTTCTAGTTACTAGTTAGAAATATTTAAAATCGATGCTTATATTTTCTAGGTATACATCTATACAGGTTGCATTCATTCTCAATGCTTTGATCGCTAGTGTATGTACTTACGCAGTAGAAGTAGCACTTCAATTTCGGATTCGGGTAAGAAGTAATTGTGAGCCCGAAAAAAGGAATCAGGAGGACTACTACGATGACAATTCCAATATTCGTTGGGGTTTCAAGGAAAATTTTACGGACAACGTGGAAAGCGTATGTCTGCTCCATTTGTATAAATGAGTAGGAAGCAAGAGCACACATTGCGGCTACAACCACCATGTAAAAAATATAGACGTAATGAAGTCTCCCGAGGTGTACCATCACATTGTTGTACGCTAGCGTACGAGGATCATTCTATCATAACAAAATCATAACTTGTGAAGCAATTACTTTGCAATTATTTCTTTAATTAACTTGTATTAAATAGTACAATGTGTATTATATAACTAAAAATATGTATGGGTAAGGTAACAAAGTACATGGATATTTGTATGCAAATCAACTATGCATGGTTGATTTGCAATACTGTTTTTAATATTTGTATGAGAATAGTATACCTCTAAGCGCATGTCATCCGTGTCAATCACGTCTACGTATCTCTCCTGGAAGGCATCACCTTTAGGGGCAACAGTTTTCTTAGTTTTGTTTGTACTAACAAAATCTTTCCCACTCGTAAAATGATGATGGAGACCTTCACCCACGTCTGTTATGCCATCATTCGTTTTTGACACCTTTCGCTCCGGTTTAACCCCTATTGAAGGGGTAGATGGTGTTGTGACATTAATCTTTGGATTCGGTTTTCCTGCGGAACTAATAGGAGGAATCGGAGCAGTTGTTTTATTTGCATTATTATACACAGGAGCTGATTTCGGTGCGTTATTATTAGGAGGAGGAGTCGCTTTATATGCAACACTTTTTGTAGGTTGGAGAGGAGGTTTTAAAGGTTCGTTTTTGTCACTGCCTTTCATGTTTTTACTAAGCAGAAATTGGTTTTAGCTGATTAACTGCTTGTATTTCCACTACGAGTACAAACTTTTTGACTACAGTAAACTTAAATCTTCAGGAGTACTTAATCAATTCTCATTAGACAAATTGACGCAATAGTACACATTGCAGAAGAATTTCATGTAGTAAAATCACCCGACTGTTAAAGCTATATTTACAATGTCAATATTGCTAATAATTCATTAGTTTTGTAAAAACAGTTACCGAGGCTACTGCCACAATGCCACATAAGAAAGAATCCAAAAGAAATAGGGCTGCCATTTTTGAGCATTGGTTCTCACCTTATTATTAGTACAATTAATTACAAATGTAGGTAGTATAGGTAGTTTAGCTGGAAGGAACAGTTATTTTAAAGACAGACATTGGATTAGTATGTTAGTTGGATGAGTTTTAATAGTTTCTTCAACTCTTTTCGGATGACAGCTAATAGTTTTAGAGAAAGAACAGTTTTTGCGCTAATCTTCACACCAGTATGGACTACAAGTGTAAAATGTTTTCTTCATCATTTCTATCATAATTATCAATGAGTAATCAAAAGGGTTTACGTGCGTGTAGTGCACAGAGACTTGAAACAAATTCCTTAATTGGACTGTTTGTGCTTTAAACGAATTGAGATAAAAGTAAAGGTCACTTGTTTCTATGATGCATTCACTCACGATATATAGTCCAAGAGAAATCTTACATCAGCATCGTTAGTGCATCTAAATATTACATAACGTAATTACATATCACCCCACTCAAAACAGTAAAAGAAACAATTCAGTGTATTTCCATACTATACTTGTTTTCATGAACTGAAACTGAATTTAACTGTACTTCCTACAACTAATCGGCTAATTTTGATAATCATCTTTTTATTTATTGTATTGCTTTTACGCTATAATAGTAGCACCAGCAAAGCTTTCCTATGCTTTTACATTACACAACAGTCAGCATGTATATTTATGGTGTGCTGTGTACAACTAAAAATGTATGTAACTTGTTTTTATATCGGAAAAGCCTTCTGAACTGATCTGTGACTGTTGTGTGTGTGCATACACGGGGTTCAATGCTAAGCCAGAGTCTGAAGAACTAAAGTGTTTAACCTTAAACTTATAATATAACTCGTGCCGAGTGGTGCCTTTATATGGACGATATAGTTACGTTGCATATTTCTACGCGGCTGAGCACCCTTCAACTTTCAGAGATTTATCTCAAAATCCCAACCTAACCCACATTTTGAGGAACATTAGCCTTTATGTTCAGCTAAAGTGTACGCACGTATGGTAAATCATACTTGTAGAGCACAAGACTAGACTTGTATCTCTGGTATACACACTGGTGAACCAGATACAAAAAAGCATCTCTTTGTGTAGAATAAGTTCCTAACCAAATACCAACATGCATCAGAACAATACGACAGCACGAGACGAGTACAGACAAAGACTGCTCTAATTGCACTAATAATATCAGCTACATGGAAAAAGGATTTTACTAGTTGCATACAGCACTTGTCTAAAATATTTTGCATAAAAAATTACTTCTTAGAAGCAACCATGCGGAATATTGGAATGCTTATCTAATCGCTGAAAAAATATTATCCTCTCTTGTCATGAAAAATAAAATTCAAATCCTTAGCATGACATAAATCATACTATTTTTGGGTTACTGCATCATTTAAGACACATACACAAGCGACAAGCACTACCTACATTTTGGATGCATAACAAAAATTTTGCCGTCAATGCAGCTTTAATTAAGACGAAAGTATTCATGGGGTATTCTGCATCATAACTTCAAAATTAATGGAGAATATAAATCGTATTTTGTATCGATTACTCCTATCGTCTAGTTTTTGAGAGTCTAATGTTTTGGAATGTATTATAGTAGTGTAAACTTAGCTAAGAACCTTTGATTCTATTTTCCAATTGAAATATCTATTTAGTCACTGTAAACTTAAATTTACTCTGCACAACATAACAGGTACATGTAAAGTGTAATGTAAAGGTACATGTGCATAATAATGAGCTATCATTGGATTAGTATGGGTAAAATGCATAATTGTCAGCATTATATTATTTTATGTCTGCTGCTACTATCATTTTTTGTCATTATGATAAAATTCTGAATGTATAAGATATAGCTTAGGTATACACACATAATTACATTCACAATAATACAACGCTGTCGTATGGCATAGGTGTATGACTTCACTAAGTCCGCCATGTAAACAAATCAAGATATCTGTAATGAGGACATACTATAATTCTGCATAACTACTGGATTACTGCTTACCTGTGCATACTATTATTTAGAAAGATCCGATGCGGTGATAACTTGTAAAGGTTTGGTTGGTTTAGTATTATAAACCTACCACTTCCTCTGACATACTGAGGGAAGCTCCTAAATCTTTATACCCTTTCTTTACCTAAATCTCCCATAAGTAAATCAGAACAATTAAATAATAGGTATACATTTTCTGGGACAACTAAATTCAAATCTAGAGCAAAACAAATCACAATAAAAAAATTCATCTTTCATGATTTTTTTTAAATAATTACAATAACATAAAGCCCAGTACTAAAATTAAAGGTAATGATTTAATTTTTCATGTTAAAATTAGTTAGGTAAAACGTTGTCCACTGTCTTGATACATATTGACGGATTTAAGTGTCAGGATTTGTAAATGGTTTGTAAAACGGGAAAGTTCTGAAATTATGCGTGAAATCTTTCGTTTGAAAGCAAGACATTTAATGTCATGCAGCATCTTGATTCGTGACATGAAATTTCTGGGCATCCGCGTAACGTTTAATACTAGGCGTTCTGCTAGTGTATGGGATGTATGAATGAAAGTCTGCAAATCTAGAGACAGACGAATTGAAATGAATTCAGAAATGCAGACTAGGCAAACGAGTTAGCGGAAGTATGTCTTTCTATTTAAAAGTAGTAGAACTTGGGTTGTACTACTAGGGTTGACATTGATGGGAAATTCGTGTAAAATGTTTGCTGTGCACGAAAATAATTTATTTGCAGCTTTCAAAAGAAATTTCTAGTGTACATAAACATACAAGAACTAAACCTACGAATATCTCAATGTTCATTCTTTTTCAATGTGAAATCTAGCAAATTCAAAGTTTCATTCATTGAATTGTTCAGCTTGCATCTGTGATTTGTCATGTTATGTTTGGTTTTAGTTGTTAGTAGCATTTGAGTACCTATATACAACAATAGAAGAACGTAGTCCTAGAATTTCAGACTGTGTGCCACCATTTCATTGTCTTATACAACATAATAAACGTGTACATAGACACAACACAGAATGCTTCTAAGCAAATGCTTTCGCATTGTACACAAATATAGTGAGTTGAGAGATATTTTCTCAGGATAACTGCTATGTTTGTATGAGTGAGGTAGAGCTCGAGATTATTGAAGTGGCCGAAGTCCCGTGCTACAATCAAATCAGCGAATGCAATGTGGATGTTCATGACAGTAGAGAGAGTCGGATATGGCACACAGATTGGTAGTTGAGTAGCTTGTAAAGTTGCTATTATATTACCATAGTTAAATGATCCTTTGTTACCATTGTATTGTGTTATTTATAAGTGTATGTGATTTAGTGGGTTGGGTAGTTCGTTTATGTTTGTGTGCTTGCCTTTTATTATCATTATGGTGCTTTGTTGTTTCCAGTGCATTTATTTGTATTTTGTACTGTCGGACAAAGCGGCGAATCTTTACCGTTCCGTCACCGTTGTCTTCATGTCAGCTTTTGCGTTTCCTCACAATCACCAAACAATTACATCAAATCCTTTTACCATAGCTTTGAATAAAAATGGAATTTATACATGAAATACATATAATATTAGATATGTGTTCGGGCTACATTTTTTAGCACTACTAGTGCCCGTGATTTCCTTTTCAACTTTAATAAAACATTGTCTTAAAAGATACTGACCTAACCGTATCTATTTTCCGAAATATTATAGGGGGAAAAATAAATCTACGCTACATTAATAAAATGCGTAATAAATATTACTCTCAGCTTATTGTCTCTTAACTGTTTACTTGTACAAAGCAATTCAAAGTAATAATTTATTACAAATATTTCGCTTGTCAAAATACTTACAGCATAAACCAACAAAAAGATGATATTTTTCAAATTTCCATTATGGTTATCTGGCATGTTGTTCTCTTTACATAATTAACTACTAACAATGTAGCTATATGTATACAAGCCGTCTTATTTCATAACATTTTTCATCTGAATGGGAGTTCTGTTAAACTGCATTAAACCCGTAGACTACCCATTACTGATTCACTGATTCAAATATCTGTGTAGCACACAGAATCTGTTTTCTGTATGTAGGTAGTGCCTGAAATGATAATGATAATGATAGGTACTGCCAATTTTGAACAGAAAGAGGTCACAAAGTTATCATCGTGGTATATTAAGAGCAGGTAATAATCAATTACATGATGGAATTAGTAAAGGATGACCACCTGAGATGAGACTCGAGTTGATTGAAGTTACGCTGAATGCACAATAATAATAAATATGTCATTATGCAATGAACAGGAGTATTTCATGATTATGTTTTTGAAAGGAGAACTCCTACCAACTTCTACAATCAAGATCATCAAAGGATAAAAGCCGTCCAGTATCACATTAAACATTACTCGTCATTCATTATCTGCCCTAAACAAGAAAAGAAAGAAGTCGAGCCAAACTTATGATGATAATATTGCAGAATGGTAGACTGCAGTGCAGACGTAGATTTAACTCATATCGCCCCGCTTGGTTAGACAGCAATTATCGTAACAAATGTACTCAAACGCAATTAGATTTTAAATACGATGTGCTAGATTTTGCCACTCAGTAAGTACTGTTCCTACATCTTGACATGTCATTTGTAAAACGGTAATTATGGAGAATAGTACATAAGAACATTCAGGTAATAAAGGCACAAATAGGCGATGATTTCCTTCATATGTATTTCCCTGGCGAGATGATTAGTGCGAACGTAATTACAATGCCATGGTCAGTTATTTATTGGTGTGTAATCTCACTAGTAAGTACCGGAGTGCAGTGTTCTCCGTTCATTTTGTACTATGGTATTCAATGCACATGCCTGTATTAATATGGCTAGGTCGGTAGGTATGTAAAAAATGTAGGAAACGGGGCTACTAAAAATTGCTCATAGGTAGTAGAAAATTCTCCACACTCTTTTCACGCACACATTAGTGCAGAGACACAGAAAAATATAAACTGAAAGAGTATGTTACAGTAATTTTCTTATCATTTTAAATGTGTTCGACTAGCAGGATTGGAATTCAATCACACGCACTGACAGGTACTTGCCATCCGCATCCGTACATATTCTACCTTTCATCATTTAAACCTCCACATATATCATGCGTTCATATTGCTCAATCCATAATAATCTTATATTGCATAATAGCTCGACAGAAACGAGTTAAAATCTTAACATCTTTTCCTTGTACCTGTTTGTTTCGATTTTGTTCTTTGTATTTATAACCCAGTAAAAAAGGTAAAAATTCATCCTTCATTCACCGCCTCGTCTAATCTTCTCCTGTGTAGAATGTAGGAGAATTAACAGTGGAGCTACAGAAACAAAACCTTAATTTGTCGGTGATAATAAATAATTAAAACTTTTCAGATGGTTATTATAGCTTTTCTGCAACCAATGAAACTGTTGTAGGAACAATGCACGCATCTAATCACACTATGAAGTTACAGAAATTAAGCGTTTTATTATGACGCATTTAAATCAGGAATGCTAAAGAATTCCTGTAACTATCAATCTGATACCCATCATTAGGTGTAGGTTTAAAAATAATTACACAACATGAATGACTTTATTTTTTAGGCAAAACTGCACAATTTGAATGTACAAACAATAAAAAGAAATCAAGTGGGTTTCGTTTTGCTTTATATGAAGAATGAGACTGTCTTACATTCTAAAATTGTTCCTTCTTATACTCTACAGAATATAGCCGACATAGCATCAACTAGTACATCATAAGACCCAAGTGTTAGGATACGATGACACGATATTGTGGTTATGATGGTGCACAATGAAATCGTCAGCATGTGTAATTGCACACATAAATATAGTATAGGTATACCTACTTACTGTACCTACCTACGTAGCTATACTTACTGCAAGTATTCAAGTATTGTTTTGTGCACTTGACTCATTTAGTAACAAACAGTACGACTAGCATATTTTTCGCCATTTTGGCTGTGTACATTTACGCTTCGCGTGGTTATGAGTTTGGATTCGGTTAACCTGAGGAGCACTATAATCATGTTATGTGTAATATGGGCAGACAACTCCTAAAGTCCTAAAAGTAAAGTATATATTATACTTTCATATACTTTCAAGTGTATGTATGTATGTATGTATAGAGAGAGACATGACGAGTGCATCTCCCAATTGCAGTGTACGTTAAGTCTAATAAACCTTTTTATATCTCAAATGCTCATATCCAACCTTAAACTCAACTCCTTCGCAGACTCTGACAATAACTTTACCTTTTCCTTACGGGATTGTCCGTTCGTTTCTTTGAGACTCGCTTGAGATCCCATGCGAAAACAAGAGAGGAATCCTAATGCAAATCCCATATAGAACATGTAATCGTGTAAACACACAGCGATACATTTACATGCATTCCTCGCAAGATTCTTCAACTCACAATTCATTACGTAACATAACATAATAACGTACTTTTGAACTATCATCTTACGTAGGTATATTACTCCTTGTGTATCAGAATAAACCTATATATTTTATGTTCACGTAAAACATTAACATTTGTATATATGTTAGAGATACACGATATAGCTAACTACACAGTACACAATCTCATCTCATGTCTCATATGATTCGGAAATTTTGGTTCGTTTCGTTCGTGCTAGTGTAAATTCGCAAGTGGGTATACACATACAGATACAATACAATACAAAACACAATCTTCAGTTGCAGAGCCTACTTGAGATTAGATGGATCGAGAAACTACCTACTAGTCTGCTTAGCCTGCAAATACTTTTGTGTTTATTATTTGTTTGTGTGTGAGGATGGATTAAGCATCTGTGTTAGTGTTGTTATGTATTTTCCAAGTGGTAATTAGAAGAATTGTACACTTGAAGCATTTAAAACGTTGGTGTTGATGAATAGTGTACTTCCAACAGTTAACACCAACCAACAAGTTACAGAGTTACACAGACCCGCTTCTGTGTATGCATTGTATTTATATTTAAGGTAGTAGTGGTAGAAGAAGTTTGGTTCGTCTACTGGATTGGGTTGGATTTGGATTGGATTTACGCGAATCATTTTTGCTTCCTGCTTGTGTAAACTAACATTTCTCCAACTTACTCCACTATTATTACTACAACAAACTCTACAGCCTACAACACACATAAACGTTCTTTTAAAAGCGTTATCTAATACTACTACCAGAAAACTGTAGCTGTTACTTACGGCTAGTGTTATTACTCCATGCAACAAACACAATTGTTTTATCAATTTGTCCTCCGCCCCTTTGACTCTCATTTGGCTCAATCTGTTTTTGTAGAATCTCTTTGAGAATGCGAAAGCTTGTATTCATTCATTGATTGAGAATCATTAGTGTTCAAGTGCAACTCACAGTCAGGTGAACATTCTGCTTATAAACATCCATGTACAATTAACTTCATAATTGTCCTGTCGATGGACTTATCACCAGTTTTAACATGGGATTTGTTTTAACACTACAAGGTAATTAATTGAACTTAAATACTTTTTTCTATTATACATTTACTTATTATTAGTCCTATATTCTATTATGTGGCATAGCTTGTGTAAGAAATGCATTTAGTGTTTTGATAAAATTCAGCGTCGTTTACGCAGACATTTTGTGTAAATAATTCGCGTGCAGAGTTTGTCATTAAATTAGCGTTATTTTTTATTTCAAGTTATTTCAGTTTCATGCCAGGCTTATTCGCCGTAGGGCATGCAACTGAAAAGTATCTGCCAAAGAGCCACTTGGACTCCTAGGAATGACAAACCTTAGAAATTGTGCTGACCTCTTGATATTAAAATTAAAACATCAATGGCGTTGGAGTTACAATAAACATTACGATAATATGAAATGAATGAAACTTGTAGGAATCAACTTTAATATTTGCATAATATACTCAAAATGAATTACACAAAAGAATTGTAGAAATTTTATGAAAAATGTATGTAACCAAACACAGTAGGTATAATATAGGCATATTATACATTGTATAATAATTTAATGTGTGTATCAAGGTGCTTAAAAGACTATGCAATACTCAAACCGTGGGTTGGAAAATATTTTTAAGCACCGTGATGTATATGTATGCTATAACACGTATTTTTAGTTAGTTTAATTTTATTTTAAAATTGCATGGGAGAATCTTAAATATTATAAAATAACCTAATTGTTTGTTAGATATGCATTGAAGATTTGCTGGAATACCATAGATCGACAATCAGATCCTGCAAAAGAAATCAAGAATTAAGATTTCTTAGCTGCAAAAATCATGTAATGTTCTACAGATAAATTGTACGCATCCCATAGTACATTCGGCTGGATTGAAGTGCAAATAGTATTGTCTCAACAATTGTGTTATAAGGATATTGTTGTTATTTACAAAAGTGTTTAACACTATGTGTTTTAAAATGTGGGGAAAAAGAAGAAAAGTTTTTAATTTAGGGTTATTCCTAAAAATTACTGCAGCTTTATTACTATGTGTTCCCGGAACTCGTGGTTTTGATATTTCTTCCATGTTATCGTCTCAAAAACAAAGTATAAGTGGGAAGTTACCATTGCCCGATTTAAAATCTTTAGTTTCTGCAGAAACTCTTCAAAAAGTGTTACAGGCCAAAGCATTAGGTATTCCTGTAGTTTCTGCAGAAGTGTCTCTTCCAGATTCTAAAGCTCTGAATGAACTTTTAGCAAAATTAAAACCTAAGGAAGGTAGATTTGATCCTGCATTATTGGAAAAACTTCATTCCAGCTTAGAAAGTATTAATCCTAATCGCCAAGGACCACTGGATATGTTTCACCGATTTTCGCATTCTGTGGATGACAAAACAATGAGCAATCTTCCTACAGCACCAACATCCCCGGCAACATTGGTTCTTCCGAAACGAAAAAGAGGCAAATCTAAAAAAAATAAATTCTCAGCAAAATTTCGCATGAATCAAACAATGGTTGTTGAAAACCCCAATTTAGCAAAATATAATTTATCATCAGACTCATCTCAATCTCATCCTTTTTCTTATATCACAGATCCTAATCTTAGGAACCACCGTTTATATGATTGGGAATTTGAGACGTACAAAAACTTCACTCATATTGATCAAGCCGAAGATTTATTTGCTGACGAATCTCATCATTCCGATGAAATACAAACAGCTATTACAAAAACAGGGCATTCTGAAAATCCTCAAAAGATACAAGCCGCTGGAAACGGGTGGGTTCCATTAATGCGTGATAGAATTACACCAAGACCACGAAGACCTCCCCTCAACCCCAAAGAACCTTTGCCTGCAAGTTACGAAGACTTAGAGGAACCTACAACTTCCCACTCAAATATCCATGAGCATGCTGTAATGCCACCGGGTGTATTTGTCAGGTTCACTCCAGAGATGGAAAACTCTGAACCTAAAAAACGTCCTGGACTCCGTGCTCCCCTCCGCGCTTCTTCAATGGAAAATCAAGTATACCATCGTAACTCACAAATCGCAGAACGCAGACCGTTTTACGACGAAAACAATTCACGACCTTCATCTGAAAACTTCCGACCTAGTCAACCTGAAGTCCGACCTCAATTATCTGATCCCGTGTTTATAGACCCTGATCAAGATTTCTTTACTTCTACAGTCCGTAATCAAAACACAAACAGGGACAAAAGTTCTGAATCTGGCAACTATAACATGCCTCCTTTTCCTTCCAACAATAAACGTAATCGTCAACCAGCACAAAAAGACAGAGAAAATACTCGACACAGAGATAGAATAAATTATAACAAAAACGAGCACAGTAACAAAAGAAACAAATTCTACAGTGACGAATATGACGAAAAGATTTCAAGACTCTCTACAAAACACAAAAGTGATAGAATCCTAGATCAGCAGCAATCATCAAATGAGCGGGACAGAGACCGGAAACGTTTAGAACAAAGCATAAAAAAGCAAAATTACGATACAAACTACATGAGCGAATATTTAGGTCACACTCCATCATCTGCAGCTAGTGACCCCGCCATGTATTTCGATCACCCTGAATCCGAGTCCCACAACGGCAACAACGAATATTCATCTCCAGGGAATCAACTTCAATTATTTGGTGCTTCTCTTGACCAAAGTGCTCAACAAGAAGAACAACCTCGTCCACTTCTTGCAGACCACATTTACGCTGCAGGTCAACATCATTTGTATCACCACCCTTATGGCTCCCATTCCCACCAAGTACATTACGTCGAAGACGAAGGTGGTTCCTGGTACAATACATTTTTTATTCTGGGAGGACTTGTCGCTCTGTCTGCTCTGATTGCCTTCTTCTTGCCGTCGCTCCTGCACGTGAGTTCCGTGGGTAAGGACGTCGACAAAATAGGAGACGTGAATTCGGACGTGGATTTGTGGACCGAAATCAAAGGAGTTTACAAAGACCTGGTTCACATTGTAAAAGGAGACTATGCCTACTTCAACAACAAGCGCTATGGAAATGTGAACCTAACCTACAGGAATGAGGAGGATTCGGAAACAACGACAGATAGAAACGGAGATACGATAGAAATCCCAAGAGCGTCTAGAAGACATGACAAATCTAAAAGTAGTTTTAATAATAGTTCCCTAGCATACCATTTTAGCAGCGCTCCTGCTAATTCAACTCCATCAATCCTTAACAGCTCGGCAGATAGTTTTCTTGGCGAGTGGGCCAAAGTACAGTTAATAAATAATTAGCTAGCGTAGCTTCACCTTGCTTAAAAGTAGAGTTAGTGTGTAGTGTATAGTAGAATAGTACAGTCAAGGTATAAGTACATTGTGCTGGGTAGCATGCACAATAGTATGCATCAAATCACATCATTCTATTCTAAGGAGTAGAGTAGGTATATGTATAGCAGTTGTATTTGTATGTGTAGTGTAAAATGTAATGTGCACCTTGCATTGCATTATGTGTACTATTATCGTAATATTGCGAGAATTTAACAAACATTAAACATAGTGCTTGTAGCTTTGTACACTTTGTAGGTGTAAATGTACATAGGTATAAAATATAAGAGTGAGAGAGCGTAGAAGAAGAGATTTTATTGTGAAGAAGCAATAAAATTATAGTGGGATAATGACTAGTAGGAATTAAATGCTACGATCCACTTATTCCTACTAATAACAACCTGTAATCTAAAGTTGGAGTCTAAACAAGCTATAGGATAGTGTGTGTAGTGTAGTGCAGTCATTGTGTAATGTGCTAGAGAGAGGAGTATCTTCTTCATGTACAAAGAGTTCAATTTTGTTGCCTGATTTTTAATTTTCTACGGTTTAAAACAGTTTTTCTGTATATGTGAGGACAAGTCTAGTTATGTAATAATTGAAATGTGTACAGGTGTAGTTAAGGTAAAGGCTAGGAATGTAATGCCAATTTTGGTTACTGCATTGTGTAAGCAATTTTCTAGGTCTTTAGGTGGTTTCGTGGATTGGTTCTAAGTTTTTTATGGTTTTTAAGGTGTGATGTACATATTAAAATAATTTCTACGCTTAAGTTGCTAATTTTACTATAGAGATATTCTATAAAACTAAAGTAATAAAAAGATGTGTATATGTGACCGTATAGTACCTTTACCTATTTAGCTACTTTTAGATTGCTCAATGAAATACCTAAATGACAACCTACGTACAGTACATAATAATTAATATAGTAGTACCTATGCAATTTAAGTGTTCGTATTGAACATTGAAGACCGCTGTTTCTAATGATGTTGCTAACGTAGGATCATTTTAATGTGGGACGGACTGTGTGCTGTAGAGTCTGCTACGACACGCTCTTGCAAAAGTAAAATTTCTATTATAGATAATTTGCGCATTTATTTACAAGAAGAGGATGCGATAAGAACAAAAGGTGAGACAGAAACGATTAACTCTTTGATGCAAATTAAATTTATTGAACACGAATGCTCATAAACGTGTTAAAATGTAAAAGCCAAATATGGCGGAATCCAATGTACATTTATCCTTTCTCTTTGTGAAGTCAACAATGCAAACATTACTCAAAGCATTAAGCCTTATTCAATTGGAAATTAAGAAATATCATAAAATGTAGTTTCATTAATGTTGCATGCAATTTTATATGGTTTCGATTTCGATTGTAGCAAAGTTCGTCGATTCTGTGATTCTCTCAAAGGGCTTTAGTTGTTTACAATACAATGCACGATATTCCTATTGTATGTGTACATTTTCGTCAGTGAAATGTAGAGCAATTTTTTCTCAGTATAGGTAGAACTGTTCAACAGTTATAATGATTGCTGAAAAGTTATAACAATTTTCTCCTGGTTTACAGTTTATGATCCTATTAGCGTACGCTTTGATTTGATGTTGGTTCATAGGTAAGTCATTTTTACCTTCGAAGAAAACAAATACTAATACACATTTACTATTTACCAAAATTAATTTATAATTTAAATTAAATACGACTTAATCACAATTACAATTTTACAATTATTAATTATCATTGCTACATATAACGTACTAATTTTCAACCATGTCTATATTGTATAATTGTAAGTTCATTGATATCTAGGAAGGATACAATACAGCGATAACACACTTATGAATACACTTTTAAGAATTTACATCTTTTGTAATTATGGTGAGCTTATTTAATCCATCGTGTATTGTTACTATTTATTTGTTGTCCATGTTATATAAATTAGTTATAATGAAATAATCAACAAGATTGACACTCATTCATACTTACATATTGTACTAACATACTATTATAATAATGATGTCCCTATTTAATATACAGTTACCTAAATGTTACGATTTACGAATACGTCTTTACATACAGACATTAAAAACCGTCCAATATTACAACAATGACATTATTCTTTGGTTTTTGCAGCTTCAATAATGCACTTATCACCATTCATCATCACCATTACCTCTATTCCTATTAAATATAGCTGCAAAAAAGCTTTTCCGTTCATTAGATTTCATACATCACGGTCGACAGGAGTAAAAACCACATTTAATGGATTCTGGTGCTGAAGTCCTAATTGCATTTACAAATACAATTACATAGTACCTCACCATTGCAAATTGCAAATCAGAAACGAATGTAATACTAAGAAAATAAAAAGAAGAGACTCCTTCCGTAAGATAATGTTGCTAAAAATACATTTATGGTTTATCCCACATGTACATATAATACAAACCGTACAAACTCCTTCTTCCACTATTTGTGGTGGTTGTTTATTGTAGGTTACATACTATTAATAAGTACATACCAACATGATGTAGGCTGTCCAAGAAATGTAAGTAGGTAGTTACCAGGTATGTCTTTTACATGGGTATACATTACATGGATATGCAAATGCAACAAGAACTATTATAGCTTTTTAAAATTGTATTTCCTCCATAAATTACGCATGAAAATGTAGCACTGTGCAAGTATTTCTAAAAAATCTTAATATCTAAATCAGTTCGTCGTAAGTAGAAGTGACCTAATAATAACAAACCTTGTTTGTAGAACTTGATTCTACTTTACATACTAACTACAAACCAGTGACAACATAGTAGCCTAGGATCGGGTTGAAAACAATAATCATAACGAGCGTAACGAGACAAAAACTAATTGTAAGACACTAAGCCATTATGTATGTATGTAATGTGATGCTACACAGTATCAATACAGTACATAGTATAGAGTTGAATTCAAGAATATATGTATACTGAAGAATACGTCGTAAACCTAAACTGCTACAACGCTGTAAGCGGTACTCGCATTTTTGTATCTTGTGTTACGCTAACTGGTGCTGAAGTGCTGATTGTTATGCATAGACGCAACGAAAAAGATAGTCGAGCTTTGTATGGTCTGTGTACATCATAATCATAACGCAGGAGAATGCTAGAGCGATAAAAGGATGGTATGTATTACGGAAGGCATTTCCTTTGGTCCATCCGTTCTCTTGGCACACTATCGCTCTATCAAATTCAAGACGATATCATTTTCTGTTTAACCACCAACAACAAATGATAATGTCCTTAACTTTTCCTAACATTTCTGTCGTAATGTTGCAAATGTTTCATTGTTGCTCGGATTACCTCCATAAATATCAAAAATCGGCTTTTTAACAGAAGGACACTTTGCACATTGTGCATATGTGCTAGTTTTAGCTTGATTTACATAAAAAATTCCATGCTCATTTATTTACATTTAGTAGGTTACATACAGGAAACATTATTATTAGTAAACCAATTTGTTATTGGATTTTATGTAACTGATTCAGAACGAGAAGCTTTGGCGAATCATCTTTGTATCGATTAAGAGTATTATGCATAGGTCGTAGATTTAATATTGTAGTGTAGTAATAGGGTAGTAGATTTATACCTTCTCAAACAAATACATATGCACTTGACCAGTACAAATACAAGTGTTTTGTGTGATTTAATGGGTTGGGTTGGGTATAAATATATATGTAGTGGAGATATAAAACACACCCTATTAAATAACAGACAGATATATCAACAGTTTTTATTGGTAGTTTGTTATTGATAAGATTGCGATTGGTAATTTCTTATTGATACCCACAACATAGTAACAAGGATAAGACTATAAGACTAAAGTGATACTTGGTTTCCTAAGCTTGCGTCATAAAATAGTGCAAGCAATTAATTAGCACAAGTTTATTGTAAATCAATCTCGAGTCTAGTTTTGCAAGTCCACGCCCTTTTAATCGCTGTTGCAATTATTTCTACGAAGTTCTTGATCTCGACTTGAAAATGAAGTTTGATACTCCCCTTGAGCTTCAATTGGCTTACTTCTCACAACATGATTGTATAAATGCTCTTAATCTCATTTTATTTCCTGCCCTGTCGCATGTCCGTAAGGAAATTCACGCGTTACAATTACACAAATGCAACGCAGCGACGAATTGCAGACATAAACTACACTTTTAACGCAGGCATATGTACAATACACATCACATTGCTACTAATCTATATAGAGTTCATATTTTAATGTCAAATAAAAAGAGACGTATACAAAAAGACAAATGCAAATCATTGAGATAGCCATCAAATGAATGAAAGGGGTGAGATAAACCGAGTCTGTTTTTCTCACTCTTGCTTGCTTATATGGCGACTCTACGGTGTAGGTGTGTATTAAGGTTGTGTACGGATGTAAACAATAAGGAGAAGCACCCGTCTTTATATATGTATGCATTAATATGATAAAACTGTTTGTTGTATGTCAATACTAGGGTTGTGCTAGTACTAACTTGATTTTCTAGCTTATATCCATTGTTCACGTAATTTGCGTGTTTGCTGTGAAACAACAAATATTTCCAACCAATTGTCTACCTGGCTATTTCCATTTTCTGCAGTTTGACACAGTTATATAAAACATAGCACTTCCTGTGGTCCGGTTTCAGTGTCATTTTGTTCAAGGTTGTGGCAATGTGTAATAAAGCTCTGAACTTCTATCAAATAGTATAATACAACGAGAAATTTCATGCAAATATATTGTATTTCGAAAATCTGTCGAAAGATTAACATTTCAATAATTGCTTACGATTAGTACAATAAACGTTTGTCGATTTAAAGTGCAGTACGTGTCAGTGTGATGTGTTTATAGTTCATTGTTGTTATTGACATGTCAATTGATTGTTTAATGTGTACATTTTAGCAGTTTAAGCAAAATCTATTGTATTACAGCTTTACTGTAAAGTGTTTTAGGAAATAAAGTGAGTGAATTACCTAAGTACTTTAGTGTATCAAAGGTGATTTTGGTGCATTTGTGTCAAATGTGTTCATATTAAGGTAAGAACTTTGTTTTACATGCAGTTTTCTTAAATTCTTTAAGAACTTAAAGAGCATCTTATTTACACCGGCTCAAACAAAGATTCAAAAGTTGACTGCATATCTCACAGGGTGCAGGATGAGGCTGCTGAAATTCCGTTGGGTAACTACAGCCGCATCATCTCGTTGTACGACTCTCAGCATCTTATGTTGTGTGTACTTCATCTCCTTAACACCTCCAGTCAATACTGCTTCTTCATCTTCTAAAGCCTCGAGAACTTCTTCATCAGGTTTAACTCGTAATACTCGGACGAGTGAATTTGTACCTTCCAAAGCATTCAACCCAATTCAAGCAGCTGAAATAAGAAAATCCCAAAGACAGTCAAAACGCTTATTACTGCCTTATGTTAAAGAAAATATTACGAAAACCAGCAGTGGTAGTAAAAATAAAAATAAAGCTCTTTCTTCGCAAGAAACTGACAATTCCTGGAAAGTTTCTCGTTCTGATGAATGGAATAATGTAGCTAGTGTAAAAAACTTACAAGACAAGCTTAAGAATACAAAGACAGTTCGTATTAATGACACAAGATATTTTACACCTTTGAAAAAAGGCAATAGTAATAACACCACAAAGAAACCAAGATCTTCGAGTAGTAGTAAGAAAACATTTTCAATAGCAAAGAATTTAAC
>JAQFYB010000567.1:0-49716 GCA_034694085.1 Pogonognathellus longicornis
AGAATTATGAAAGATGTTCACTTTAAATGGAGCCAACGTGAAAAAGCTACCTTCCGCCATGATGTTCATGGCGCGAAATTTATACAGATTTAGTAAATGTAACACCGCCTTAGAGTGTGGTTCTTATTCTTTGCATAAAAATAGAATTTTGTACGAAGTGTAAAATCTCATAATAAACATACCTTAGAATTTAAGGCATGTAAATCGAATTTTGTATGAAGATGTAAAACTAAATCTAAGATTTGAATTTGAACTAATGTAAATAAACGCATTTACAACCAATTTCAGGGACAAATGGAGCTAAAAGAAACAGTTGAGATATGGAAACAGAAGAGTCACGTAATGAACTATTTCAAAGAGACAATCGAGCCTAAACCGCAAGGATTTTTGTCAAAGTTTCTGGCTGGTCATGAATAGCAAGCATGGAGTGCAGTTACATTTGTGTGGATTGGAACGCTATTAGTGTACTTGTAAATTATGTGTATTCTTAATAATAAATAGTAAACTTCCATGAGTTAGTAGACAAAGATGCTAGAAGTTGATCAGCAGTGTTCAAATAATATTTTATTCCATCATCGTCATCATCATCATCATCATGTCAATGTCATCATATCAAGTAATTGTACGTACACAAAACATTTCATAATCTATTTTAACTATCGAATTGACTCAGAACTTGCTTCTCCTTCCAAAAGAACTTCTTTCGCCTGAAAACTCAAGGTGTATGTATGAATCCATGCTGTTCGTTCGTTCGTCCGTAAATTCTAAAGCAATTCATATGTGTTGGTCATGTCATGTTTAATGTTCGGAGTTTTTCAGCGAATAGAAGGATCCTTTCGGCATAAGACAGTTTTCCAAGATTTTCTTCGATTTCCCAGTAAATGCCGTTGATCGTTATTCATCATCAGATAGATTGTTTTTAGATTTATTTAGATTAATAATAATTAATACTCTTTGCTCTTTCAACTGAACTTATTCTAATCGTAAAAGTTCAATCCAAACCAACTCGTCATTATCTTATAACAAGTAATCATCATCAGTGTTGATATTTATTTAAAGCAGTAATCATACTATGTTGTAATTTTTAAATATGGTAAACGTAAAGTGTAACTTAAAAGATTAAGTTTAATTAAATTTCATTATGGTTTCCCATAGACTATTTGGTAAAAGTTGACTAGATAGCTCACTAGGTATATCCGGAGAATTCCCAGACATCACCATAGACAAATTAAATCAAGAAACTTAAAATAACTCTTAAAGTATAATATTTTATGTATAAGTCGAGATAGAAATTGACAACATTACAGAGAAATGGAGATAGATAGAATATATAGGCAATAGTCGCGCTAAACCAAAGAAAGGGTAAATCTCTACTGAAATAAAGAAACCTACAATTACTAGTAGCGGTACAAAGATGTGAAACAGATGAAGAAGCTAGAAAGAATGGAGATAGTTAGAGATTGCTAGAACAGAAGAAATCAGATAGAGAGAGAATAATTGCTAAGACACTCAGAGATAGTGTAGGTGGATAGACTACAATAAAATACGACAAGAAAGTGTGGACGTTTAAGAGAAGAGTGTTCATCCACGGGGGAAGATGACAGCGAACTAAAGCGAGAAAGAAGTAAGAGAGAGAGAAAGAAAAAAGAGAGGAAATTATCGATAGAAACTGAAATTAGTTTGAAAATTACGAGAATAGTATAATAGTATTTATCGTATAGTAGTAGCATATATATTGTCTTGATTAATTAGCGTAGTATAATAATTACAAATTACTAGAGGTGAGGACATCTCAATTTCATTCTTATTATTGCGTCATATTGTTTTATATTAATAGCACATAACAGTATATAGTGAAGTAGCAATTTATTATTTAAGATTATTATAATTGCAGCTAAAGATAGATTTCATTTGTCTTGCATTGCATTTAATTTTTCTTTCTTTTACAGTTTGTATGTATTGAAGCTGTATGCTCGTTGCGGCGTTCGAGGATCGTATTCTTTCGCAGCACCAAGTGTAGAGGGTTTTGTTGTTGGTGGAATCTTTGAGGGGCGCTTTTGGTGATTAGCTGTAAGGGGCAAATCATAATTCCTTATTACATAATCATCATACATGTAATCCTACTTATAATACATAATACAGTACAGGGGAGATTGAGACTCCAGACTTTTAAGACTTTTACATAATATTCTTTTTACATTTTTCTATTGTTTTATTTGAGACTTACATGTTTGTAGTGTTCAAGGGCTTGTTGTTTCGTTGGCTGTTCTACTGCAATAAAAAAATCAAATTCTATTTGCAAAGTAATATAAGAGTATCAAAATATCAAATCATTGGCATAAACAGATACAAGATAGTTTTAGTCACCTCAGTGCTTAGAGCTCAGCAGCTCGGGCAACAGAGCCACCACGTCCCTTAGATCGCACTTTGCTCAAGGCTTGTTCAGCCAAGTCAGATCGTTCTTCAGCTTCTTCGAGTTCTTGTTGAGCTTTGCGGAATTTGGCCAAGTTCAAGGCAGCGATTTCTTCCTGCAGATATCGCAAACGAAAAAGGATTCCAGTTAATTCATTGTTTAATTATATATAAAATATTGTTATATTTGAAATTGCTTATTTGTGTATTAATAAAAACACTTACGGCTTCTTCAATCTGTCTCTTGTAAGTCTTGATCTTCTGTTGCAATTTGTCAACCAGGTCTTGCATTCTCTCGTGGTTCTTACGGTCCTCCTCGGCCTGGAAAGTGAGTTCCTTAATACGGCGTTCGTTCTTACGCAAGTTCTTTTGAGCATCGGCGTGTCTTCGTTGTTCTCCATCCAATTCTTGTTCGATTTGTCTCACACGTTCTTCAAGTTTGGCAATGGCCTTCTTGCCTCCCTTAAGGGCGTTGTTCTCTGCTTCATCCAATCTGTTCTGGAGATCCTTGATTTGGATTTCCAAGGTCTTGCGGGCTTTCTCTTGGCTGGAAGCGTTTTCTTGTTCGGCACGGAGTTCATCAGCCAAACGGGCAGCGTCGACCATGGCTTTCTTGGCCTTCTCTTCTGAGCTCTTGGCTTCATTAAGGATTTCTTCCAGATCGGACTATAATAAAAATAAATAATGTGTTAATGCGTTAAAAGTGGAAATGCAATACATAGGTACATGTAAAACGTGTTATTTATTATTTGAATACTTACGTGGAGAGTTTGGAGTTCGGATTCGAGCTTCCTCTTGGCAGCACCAAGGGAGCCGGCTTGAGCAGACAATTCGTTAAGTTGTTCGTTGGCGTCGGTCAATTCTTGTTCGGCGTTCCTTCGTCCACGGTCAGCCTGTTCCAAAAGGCTGCGTGATTCCTCCAGTTCGTTAGCCAGAGCGTTGGCTCTCCTTTCGGCGATTCCGAGATGTTCTCGGGCTTCATCACGGGCACGTTGTTCTTCTTCGAGATGGGCTTGAACTTCCTTCAATTGTTGTTGATATCTCTTCATGCTCTTCTGGGCCTCGCAGCTGGCCTTGTTGGAGTGGTCCAGGGCGATTTCCAACTCGTTGATGTCAGACTCGAGCTTCTTCTTCATGCGGAGGGCCTCAGCTTTGCCCTTAGCTTCAGCTTCCAAGCTGGCTTGCATGGAGTCCAAAGCACGTTGGTGGTTCTTGCGGGTGTTCTCGAATTCCTCCTCCTTCTCTTGGATTCTTCGGTCGATTTCTTGACGGACTTGAGACAATTCCAATTGTCCGCGGAGAACCTTGTTCTCTTCTTGTTCAAGGGCGGATTCGGCTTCCTCAAGAGCAGCGGTGAGCTCTTCCTTCTCGACTTCCAAACGCTTGCGGGCTTTGTCGATTTCGTGGATGTTGCGGCCACCTTCTCCGATCTGGTCCATAAGGTCCTTGATTTCATCTCCGAGGTTCTTGTTTTCACGGCGGACGGCATCAAGTTGCTCATTGGTCTCTTCGTAGACGGACTTAAGGCGGAACAACTCTGTGGAATAGTTTCGGCATTCCTTTTGAGAAACATCGAGTTCCAAAGCAAGGTCATCGGTCTTTGTTTTCCATTCTCCTACAATTTTGTCGAAGTACTTCTGTTTCTTTTCAATTTGACTTGCAAGAGACTTTGCACGTTCGACTTCTAATTGCATATCTTCAAGCTCGGTGGACAGGCGTTGTTTGGTCTTCTCAAGGGCTACAACCTTCTGGTTAAGGGATTCGATTGTCTCCTCAGCTTCAGAAAGTCGGGATTGCAGTTTTCGCCTATAAAAAATAATGCGTTAATTCATTCCATTTATTTGTAAAGCTATAGTTCATGCACAAAAATCTAGGTGAAATGTACTCAGTACTCACTTCGCTTCTTCAAGCTCTTCGCTTCGTGCAACACCCTCAGACTCGTACTTAGCTCGCCATAATTGAGCTTCAGCATTGGCCTTGGAAAGTTGTCTGGAAAGATCGGCCTTGCCTTCGGCTTCCTCATCAAGTTGTTCTCGGAGGCCATCCAAATCGTGTTCAACATTACGGAATTTGCCCAAAAGGGTAGAACGTTCGCGTGCCTCTTCGTCAGCTACACGTTTTACATCGTCCAACTGAGTGGCTAAGGAAATCTTCAATTTGTTCAATTGAGAGATCTGAGACTCGGCGTCTTCGAGTTGTCTGGACAGGTCACTGTTTTCAACGGCCAATTTCTTCTTGCCATTGTCGAGGTCCCCAAGTGTTCGGGAAGCCTCTTCGTATTTGCCTTGGAGATCGTTGATGGCAGATTGCATTTGTTTGTTCAATTTCTCTTGTCCAGCCTTCTCATTGGAAAGATGGTCAATTCCAGCGCGGATGTCATTCAATTCCTGGCCCATTTGAGATCGCTCTTTCTCAGCCCTAAAGTAACAAATATATTGTTAGCGTACATACATATAAAATATTACTGAACTGAACTTATGAAAACTAATTTTCTATGACTTACTTAGCCTTCAATTTGTTCAAGGTGTCGATTTGTTCAGCCATTTCAGCAACAGCATCATTGTGCTTCTTGCGGATGTTAGCCATGGCAGCTTCATGTTGAATGTTGGATTCTTCAACATCACGACGAAGTTTGGACAACTCAGCCTCACGCTTTTTGTTGAGTTCGATTTGGGCAGCGGTAGCACCACCAGCTTCTTCAAGACGCTCACCAAGTTCTTCCAATTCGCGGGCGAGATCAGATCGTTGTTTCTCAGCCTTAGCACGGGCTTGACGCTCGGCTTCAAGTTCTTCCTCGAGTTCTTCAATGCGAGCCTAATAACAATTTATAATAATTATATAATTGTGATAATATTTGATTTGTAGATATATTTTTAAGAAAAATACAATTCTTGAAATCGTACTTGAAGTTCCTTGATTTGCTTTTGGAGCTTAGCAACAAGGGACTGTTCATCTTCCAACTTGGCAGTGAGGGAAGAGATGTCCTTGTCCTTACGCTGGATGGTCTGTTCCAATTCCTTTTTGTTACGCTCGAGATCTGACACAGCTTCCTGGGTAAGCTTGAGGTCTCCCTCAACCTTCCTCTTGGATTTCTCAATGTCAGCGCGGAGTTTCTTTTCGCGTTCAAGACCATCTTCCAATTCGTCGAGGGTCTGTTCCAACTTGGCCTTAACTTTGTTGAGATGGTTAACTTTGTCTTCGGCTCCCTACATTGAAAGTCATGTTTAATTAAATACGTTCTAAATACGGCAGATCCCTTATATTATTTGTTTTGCAGTAAAATCTTACTTGCAACTCTTCGGAAGTCTTGGCGTTGATTTCTTGGATGTGCTTCTTCTCCTTGTTCAACTTATTGATAAGTTCGTCTTGACGAGCGATCTCATCATTAAGGTTGCGGATTTGATGGTCCTTGGTGGCCTTGTCTCCCTCAGCTTTGTTGATCTGCAACTCAGCATCTTCGAGTTCCTTCTTCATTCCGCTAAGTTCTTGTTCCAACTTCTTCTTGGTCTGGAATAAGTTGTTACGGGCCTCTTCCTCTTGTTGAAGGCGTTCTTGTGTGTCCTAATGGTATAAGCATGCTTTAGCACATCTCCAAATAATCTACAGCATCAACTGTGTATTTTGTAAAGTATAGTATACAAATGCTTTACTTGAACTTGAGCCTCCAAATCAGCCTTCTGGGCGGATACTTTGTTGAGTTTCTCGGTGAAATCTCCGAGAGATCCTCTCTCCTTCTCCAATTGAGCCAAAAGTGCGGCCTTTTCATCAGCGATCTTGGCGTTGCTGATTTCGAGATCCTTTCTTGCGGTTTCAACAGCAGCTGCAGCTTCCTCAGCCTTGACAGCTTTCTCTTCCAATTTCTAGAAAAACACTCACATGTGAATTGTGAATCTTTATGATTTTTTTTTATTACAACCATGATTGTTATTTGTATTCAGGGCAGGTGTTCGCTTTACCTTGAGCTCATCTTCAACACGGCTAGCTCCGAGAAGGGGCTTGACACGTTGAAGCAGAAGGAACCATCCCCATGTACGCAATTGCAAGTAGCGTCTCAAGTTACGTTGAACAACGCACAAAGCAACACTGCGAAAAACAGAAAAATATAAAATAATTATCTATGCATAAAAATGTCAATGTTAACAAAATCATTGTATTAGTTTGAAAAACGAAAGTTACCGTTGATCTTGAAGGCGTTGGAACTCCCTCTTGGCGAGGAATCCTTTGATGACAGCTTGCATCCATGTGATGATTTTACCAAGTTTTTCGTCACGAATTTCTTCAAGTTCACCCAAAACACCGGCACGGAAGAATACCTAATGATGACGATTACGAAGGCAAATTAGAATATTTCTAGAATTCGAATACGTTTCTTGGACAAATCGTTAAACGAAACTAAAAACTCGTTAGTAGCACACATCAAAGCAAAAGCACAGTAACAGAATCATATTTAATACATACATCGGTCGGGTTACATGCCTCAGTGTGATGTTTCATCCCAGTACACACTACAATTAGTATTATAGTTATGGATCAAAATAACCAGAGAGATGCAAATAGAATATTGTACGAAATGTTGGAAATGTAATAGGTAATCATACGGGTTGAGATCTTTGATGCAAGTTCATTCTTTACACTATACTCTTTGCATTTCTCGGGACAGTATTGTAAATTTCGAAGCATCAATCACTTTTCCGTTTATAGACTTCGAGAATTGTTGTAAGCGTTTACGGCTCATATTATACATATTTCTAAATCTAATCACTTGAATATATTATTAAGATAGAATATTATGACTATGAGCGAAAATTCATAGTTTTTAGATTGCAGTTATTTTGCTTATGAAAAAGTATACTTAGACAAAGTGCGTACATGACAGACAGTTTGGCAAAACGGGACAGCTAATACAACACTAACTAACTCACTATAAGAACTAAGTAGTCATTAAATTTATATAGACCAGCAAATTACGTTACAAATTAGAGGCTGAAGAGAAGCGTCTACTTTTTCTAAACTGGAATTAGAGAGGCATCTTTAGTTGGCCTTGATAATATTTGATTTAAAAGCTACTAAAATGTATGGACTGTTTTAACATACGTAACATTCAAATTAATAATTGTCAATGATAGCACTTTTTGTAAATTGCGGATATTTATAGACAAAGTATATTCGAGAAATAACGTGCCTTGGTATGACCCAGTCTGAATTTATCCGCATCCAGTTGGATCACTTCAAAACATGCATTAGCCATTTTCTTATCTTCTGTTTGAGCCTTCATTTCTTTTGAGGCTATGATAACATACCTTAAGGGAAGGAAATAATTAGTCAATTGATAAACTTGCAGAAATATACTTCTAACGAATCTGGCGACGCGATTTTGATTGATAGACATCGAATATTTAACAGCCAAAGTTATTGACACGAGGAGAAAGTTGACGGGCGGGGTACCTTAATTGGGGTAATGGCGAACAGGGTAATGTACATATAGTAATATAAGGGTCACTCCAAACAAAATTCATATCAGGTTTGGTTTACGTGAATACGGTTTGCTCATGGTGCATTTTAATCTAAAGAAACAGGTACAACGATTACAAAACGGAAGACAGAGATTCGTCTATGGGTTCTAATAAATTTTGATATACTTGTGCACGGTAGACAAAGGCACTGTAGTATAAATAAACAATAAATAATATCGGGCAAAACCACTTCCAGCAGTAATTGCGAAGCTTCGAATGATTTTTCTCATCATTCATGTCCCAAAAAGTAGGACACAAGTAAAATGTATTTTTCTAAGCTAATGGTAAACAAATACGGTAATTGTATTTAAAAGAACAAAAAGGAAAAGGATTACTCTACGAATATTATTGAATGATTTTTCCGTAGTGCCCACTACAGAAAATTCAGCTTTGTACAAAATTCTACTCTAATCTGAAATTATACACATGCCTTTGTGTGACCAACGCGAAATTTGTCCGCATCCAGACTAACTTCTTTGAAGCAAGCTTCTGCCATTTTCTTGTCTTCTGACTCTGCCAACATTTGGGCGGAGGCTAGAATTAAGTACCTTTACAAGAAATACAACTATTACACAAAGTTCCAGATATTTCTTTTTCAACATCCTAAAATCCTTGTCTTGTCTCCTAATTCCGAAGATGTGATGTTCTCACAGGGAATCATTGTCACATCAAAACATGATGCAAAAAGGAAGGGACTCATTCTCAAAATTCAAATTCAACAAGAGCAGCATCCTTAATTAACAGTTCAAGTCATCATTACACATTCCGAAATATTAACCAGGGACATTTATAGGGTATCGTCTTCCAAAAACCAAAAAGACTCATTCCAATTCCAAGTCGGCATGACCCAAGACCAAAAAATGAAATGATAGAATCTACTATCTACGTGCCTTGGTGTGGCCGACTCGGTACTTGTCAGCGTCCAATTCAACTGTGTCAAAGCAAGCTTTGGCCATTTTCTTGACTTCAGATTCAGCTTGCATTTGAGCCGAAGCTAAGATTAAGTACCTTAAGGAGAGATATTAAAAATTCTCTTATTTCAATGTAAAAAATTATCAGTCTGCAGTAACCTCATGTCCAATAGCTTCTCTTTCTCCGATGTAGTGGAACAAAATCCGTAGACAATTCAATAATTAAAATTGAATTCCAAAATTCATTATTTGTTTGACGATGGAAAATAGCGTACATGACAAAAGAATGCATAATATCCGAATATGATTTACATTCATTTTTATATCAATGTACTTCCCCCACACAACTTACCGATGCTTGAAGTCGGGGTAGACCATCCTGTTGGGGAATCCCTTTCGGCAAATACGGATACCCTCAAGCACACCATTACAGGTGAGCTGATGCATTACCAAGTGAGAATCAATCAAGCCTGAGAAAGTACAAGTTACAACATTAAACCACACAATTTCTCTAACAACCATTGTTCGAGTGAAAGCGTTAAGTTGTTCATACCAGGTGTCTTGACTTCATTGGGGATAATGCAACGGATGAAATGGGGATGAGTAGCTTTCAATGTGGTCATCAAGCTGTTAAGCTGCTCCTGTAAGATTATAGTCAACAAAATATTTTAGAAAGTGTAAGAAATATCAATGTAAAGAGAGTCAGGTATGCTAGTCAAAGGATTTAGCTTTAAACCAAGCTTTCACAGCAAATAAGCATATTAATATGATACAAGATACAACTTTGATACATAAAACCCTTCAAACGGGTGAAATAAAGGAAAACATATTTTTCACTAATATTATTGTCAAATCTTAATTTGGAAGCAGAAAAAGAATTACGCTTGAATCATGCAAGGCAAGTTTAAAAGCATCATCTAAATACTATGTAGCAGGAAGTGCGCTACACAAACCTTTTCATAGACTTTCATGAAAAGTATTAAGGTGAAAGTGAAACTCACAAATAAATAAACTACCGTTTCGTCAACCGTTTCCATACGTATTTGCGTACGTATTGTAAATAGTACGACTACTACTGGTATTTCGCTGACACGGTTTTGTTCAGTTCTATTCACTCAACTAGAGGAGTAAATGATTATGCAGGGCGGGGACTAAAAAGAAAAAAATCAACTCAGCTCTAGACAGTACCTAAGGTGGTTTTTCTCACCGATATAGAAACATATTCAATTCAGAGAATGACAACAGGACAGGCAATGGATGGATTGATGTACTGTAGATTGACAGACAACTGTTCCCGGTTTCACTGGGGGATTACATTGAAAATTGTTTCATACAACATAAACACCATCAACAGAAGGTTAAAAAATCCACAAAACTTTTGTCTCAATTGCAGTGTCAACCTTCGTAACATATAGGTATGTCAAGACAGACAAAGGAATCAAGGGTGGAAATTCAAACTGGTATTTCAAGTCATGTAGGGACAAAGGGGTAATAATCAAAACGTAACGATATATTTCAAAATAATATGTATTAACCCTGTAAGACGACGAGACAGTAGCAAAGCCACCACCCTTCTTCTTGCCACCTACATAATACAAGTTACATAATGTGAACATTTCATTCGAAGACGACATAGTTATTCACATGTAAATGGTCTGCAGTAACTAAATATTTGAGCCAATTCCTACAATGTTTCCCTATATTTTATAACCTAGAAATTGCACTTTAAAAAAGTGTCGCAGTAATTACATTCTACATGTACAGCTTAGTGGCAGAAAATTAAAGTAATTTTAATATTTGTGCACTGAAACATGCAGCTAGCATTAAGTAAATAAAAGATGACCTACGATTTCATTAAATAAAGGTAATGAGCAATAAATAATAAAAAAATAATAGTTTAGATGTAAAATATATAGTCAAATACACATAAAGTACAGAACTTGAAGTTTTGAATGTGAAGTTACGTGAAAAGGATTTGTCAGAATATAAAAACTAAAAATGTGAGATTTCGTATCGGAAATGTTTGTGAAAATAAATTGTTGGTTAGAATATATACCCTTTCCACCACCACCAGCGTCTGGGGCAGCAGATTGACCAGGATGATTAGCGAAGATCTCAAGAACCAAGAGATTGGATCCCTTCTTGTATTGATCTACTACAGTGTCATTCAAGGGATCCTTGTTCTTCTCAAGCCAGGCGGTGATGTTGTATGGAACCTAAGAGAGGATTTTCATTTATAGTGGTATCCAATTTAAATAATTGTTAACTGAATTAAAGTTTTCTAAAACTGAAGACTTACGGTGCCGGCATAATGGACGCAAGAGAAGTGAGCCTCAGCCTGACCGGGCTTTGGTGGTTTGGGCTTGATGAAGTTGGGAGATTTGCCCAACAAGTTGGCTTTCAACATGTCGGCGAAAGATTGATCGGTGGCTTTGGGGAACATAGACTGTTCCTCAAGAATGGCGAACACACCCATGGGCTACACAATAAAATGAAAATAATGTAAAGTAACTACAAAAAACTTTTTTTAAATTTCAAACCGTTATCTCGTTAAGAAGATTTACCTTCTCCATCAGCTCAATACAAGCTTGCAAATCCATACCGAAATCCTCAAAGATCCAGTCAAGACCTTCCTTTTTGTACTCTTCTTGCTCAAGAACGAACATGTGATGGTTGAAAAACTGTTGAAGTTTCTCGTTGGTGAAGTTAATGCAAAGCTGTTCGAAACCGTTGAACTGGAATGACAGAAAAGGGGAAGTTATCAACTTGATCTACCTTGGAAATTAGAAACTTAGCATTTAAATATTGTTAATATCAATTACATCGAAAATCTCGAAGCCGGCGATATCCAATACACCGATGAAGTGATCTCGCTTCTGCTTGGTGTCCAAAGTCTCATTACACTTCTTGACTAAGAATGTGAAGAGCCTGTCGAACATAGCCTTGGCCATGGCGCCTACAGAGTACACGCATTGGTTGACGCTTTGACCCTTGGTGACGAACTCGGTACCGACCTTAATTCTGGGCTTTGTGATGTTCTTGTACAATTCCTCACCGTTGACTCCCAACAATTTACCAGCACGATTACCTTCCTGTAAAAATACATAGACTACATTAATATTGTACTTTAGTTTCATATTCGTTAATTTTGTCATTTGATTAAGGACTTACTTCAATACCGTCAGGTTCGGCCTGCTCTTCACGACCCTTCTGCTTGAACTTCATGGCTCCCAAGTGCATAACGGAGGCGGTGATCTTGTAGATATCCTCACGCTCTTGTTTCGTGAAACCCAATACATCGAAGGCAATCTTTATTCAAGAAAGATTTATTTTAAAATTTGTACTTGGATACACAGTATTTACGCGTTTCAGTCTGATAGCAATAAGGACAAGCTCTGTTAGTTTTCAGCTTGGATATAAATTATTACTGAAGCGGTCATATCATGGGTCAACACATAGAAAGCACAAACAAATTACTGTTTCATTCAACTGGCAACAATTATTGACGATTTCGCTTTATATCTGTACAAATAACAGTGTCTATATACTATGTACATAGACAAACAATATATTAAATGTGAGTGTGAATACCTGCATAACAAACATGGACTCGTTTTGGATTAAACACATTCTAATAAACGTGCTGAGGTAAACTAATGCAATTTGTTTACCATTTTGCAACCAACAGCCAAGAAAACATAACATGAATTTTTTTTCGAGACATTATATAGTAAATTATAATCGTAATATTTATCCATTCCATGAATTTCATTCTAAAGCTTGAAAGCAACACTTATGATTTTAAGCTTTATATTTTTATGAAAATTTTAAACATTTTTTCAAGTTAGAAATTTTTGTATACAAATGCAAGTGTCATTGTTTCCCCTTTACTTACATGGGTTACGTCAAATTCTTCAGCATCGTCGATACCTGGAATGGTAGTTTTTCCTTGGGAGCAGTAGTAGTAATCGTGAATATTGTTGCTGAGAAAACATATGTCTACAAAAGGGTTCAACCAAATCAATACATGCACATTTGTATAAGGTGATACAGAAAGGTAAGCATAACGACACAGTTTCGCTCCAACATAATTACCGGGTAATAATTACAGCACTACAATAATTGGTATATAAAGTTTTCAAACGGGTCTCAATGGGGTAAGTATACTGCTAACAACTTGTAGGTTGTATAACAAAGATAACTACAATAATACGGAGAAACGGGTATTTAGTCGAAATATAAATGTTCAAGAGTTACCAGAATTTAATGTACTTTCAGGTACAAAGTTCTCAACATTTCTTAGAAATGTTTTTGGATGGAAGGTTCTAAAAGTCCAAATAGAAATCGGGTACAAGGGATAAAACTATCAATATTGAGAGAAGTGACGACACAAGGGCTGCATACGATTACAAAAGAGGGGTAAAAGTAATGGCTGGTTTACAACTTTAAACCTAACTGATCTCGGACAGTCTTTGTATGGGTGGTGGTTAAAACAGCATCTGGGTAGAATTCAGGGGTATTTGCCAATATTCAAATTATTTTTTGCTCTTTGAGATGTTTAAATGAGAAATAATTGTTAAAAAGATATCGTTCTCTTAAAGAGAAAACTCCTTAATAAATAAAGATTTCTCAAATAACTCCCAGTAAGAGACTTATGTTCCTGCTCACATGAGTTTGTTCGAACTCGGCAGCGTCATCCATACCGGGTACAGTAAGCTTGCCTTGAGACACGTAGAAATAATCGTAGGGATCGTTGGAGAGGCTAAGCATGTCTGTGATGATCAAAGTGGTAATTATTGAGTATTACATAATTATTATAACAGAATGCTGTAAGAAAACAACTTTCAGACTAATATTCCCCGGAAATTACAATTATTTACGTAATGGTAATAATAATGAGCCTCATAACATAACTGAATGTTCCGATTAAGAATTTACTTATTGATAAACATACCCTTTACTCCAGGAACACTACCGGACATGATTTGGTAGAAAATATGGTAAGACCGCTCAAGAGGTTGTTGAGAGATGACACGAGCCTTCTCCAACAGATCTAGCAATTGCAAACATTAGGTATTATTATCAGTACTGCATTTTAAAAGATTTCACTGTATGCGAAAAAGTTGTATATAACTCACAGGTCTCAATATCGGCACCGGCCAATTTACCAGTGGGACCGAAATGGATACGGATGAATTTACCCTATTGTATTAGAACAGTATAAATTATAAATTTGTTTTAAAGATATGTTGTTTCCTCGATTCAAAATACATTGAATACATATGATTTTATGTAAGACAAACTTACGAATCGGGAAGAGTTATCATTACGCGTTGTTTTGGCGTTACCGAAAGCCTCAAGTACAGGGTTAGTTTGGACAATTTGGTCTTCAAGAGAGATCTATAACAGACAAAATGAGGATATGAGTACATCAAAAGCATAGTAATGAAAGTATCAAATTATGTGTGAATAGGTTAACTATTTACCTTTTTCTCTTCTCCAGCCTTTCCAGAGGCACCGACGGAGGCGAAGTAGGCAATAACCTTCTTCGTGTTTTCAGTTTTTCCGGCACCAGACTCTCCTCTGTTTACAAATCATTCATATTGCTTGTTAATAAAATAACTCTGTACAAAGATGTTTCATGCATTAAGATAATAATAATAATATATATTATAACATTTTTCCTGGTAACTTACGTGATCAAAATGGACTGATTTTCGTGGTCTGTAAGAAAGTACAAAAAGACACTAATGTAATAAACATAATTATATATAGTTCATTTGCATACGCAATATCGGATTTGGGAATTTTTATATACAATGTACACAGAAAGAATTTTGGATACACCCTAGGTACACCCATATTCCCTATACACTGGTTTAAGGAAATTAAGCATGGCATTTTTATAGGTATAATATCTATTCAGGAATACTGTAGACTTTATTCAAGTGTATGCATTGAAGGATATATTTTTAATTTGCAGAAAACTAACGCAGTTAATGAAATATCAATCTTAATTTTCGAAGTCTCGACATCTGAGCTAATTATACGTAGACTCTCCATAGCATATCGTCTCAAGTCACAAAGTAGATAGATATTTCTTCTTTCTCAAAACATTTAAACAAATATTCGCGTTCATTGCATTGCGTCTCGTTTCGAAGCAAGCATATATATATCAACTTAATAGAATTCCTACGATAAGATGAATATCAAGTAGGTGTATACAGAATACAAGTGATGCAACATGTCTTCATCCTCAGCATTACGTTATAACATAGTTAGTGAACATAGTCTCATTTTCATGCACTGTCAACGCTAAAGGCAACTTGCCAACCTAAACTACACAAGCCTACGACTCAAGTACTCGACACATCTCACACAGTCGTGAAGTTACCCCAGTTTATTTTTAAATGCATCCTGTTCCGCTCTACGACATACCTATATATGGTTACCATATCACGATCACGACAACATTGCATCCTTTCTAACATCTCAAACTAAATTTTGTTCTTTCGCCTGTAGAACTTTGCTTAGCTACATACAATATTTTATGTTGATGACTTTACTATACGTTTCAAGCATAACATGTCGTTTTTCATATCGTTGAACCGATGCTTTTATCACCGCATCTCATATTTCAAAAATAAAATCATCTTCATTTGATGCTTACGTCAAAACAAGCCATAGCTATTATAAGTAAGTAGCATAAATAACCTACGTGCATGTACCTAACAGAGAATTATAGCGATATAAACATAACGATCAACATCAGGTGCCTCAGTCATCAAAGTAAATTAAATAAAAGTCACCATAGGCAATAATGTTAGGGAGGTTGTTTTTGATTGGAGGTTTGGAGTATTTTTAATGTAACCCACTTACTGGTCAACATTTCTGAATAGGCACCATCAGCAATGGCGAAAATGTGAGGTGGGACTTCATTACGTCTCTTGCCGTGGTAGATCTTCATGGCACGCTGGGTGTAGATGGGGTAACGCTTGTAGGGGTTGATAGCGATACAGAACAAGCCGGAGTAGGTCTAAGGAATAAGGGTATATAATTTCGTTAATACATCTACTAAAACACATAAAATACTTTCCAGTATAACATTCTCATGAAATCTGCACATACAACATTTAATATTTTAAGTGAAGTTGTATTTTGTTCCGAGATAATTTCACGGATTATAATTTTCTTTCTGGTTGAATTGAATAACAGGGAAAAGTATTGGGAGCAATTAGTTGTTTTAACAAGGATTTCCTTGAAATTTATGAGTTGATATCAAAATAAATGGTTACGAGTAAGACTCGCCATTTGTAAAGGCCAGATACATGAACAAGATCATTTCAATAGAGATTCAAGACTGCTATGCTATTTATATGCCACTTTTAGTTGTTCGACTCAGCCGCGAGTAGCTCCGAAATTTTATGGGTCTTTCCTTGATACTCTCTGAACACTTCGAGCATATAAATAGGTTGGGAAGATGTTCACATACATTACACACTCTATTCGACACAAGGATGTGCGAAATGTGAATCAACCCAAAATAGACATCCAGACAGAGACATAACCGACTTGTTCCCTACACAGCTCATGTTACAACATACAACCCAATCACAAATGGATTTTACTCCCTATTCTCCTCAATATAATACTTTTCCTGCATACACACACGGGCTATTTCTTACATATATGTTTAAGGCTCTATATATACCTTTCATTTCATATATTTCATTCATATATTCTTTCATGGTTTTCTTCAGGGAAAAATTCTAATTCTTATATCTGCTTCTCCCAGATCAACTTCCACTAACATCTATACTACCAACAATTAACAACTGATTAAATGGGAGTTGGATTTTTGAAATTTTATATAACAATTGTCGATATTGATCTTATAATCTTAGGCATTTGATATTTTTTTGAATTTAGTTTTCGGTAAAATTTCGAAAAAATTAAATTGTTGTTAATATTTTAAAATGACTTTGGCTTCAGTTTTACTTTACAAAGTGTGAAAGTAGTTTTAATGATTTAGGGATTATTTTTAGTCTTTTTTATTATTGGTGCATCATGCACATCGTTACTGAAATTGAAGATTGGTAGATTTTGACCTATCTTTTTAGAGAATGTTTTTTGTTGCAGATTTCATGTGTTTTTGACCATTTAAGGGTACGTTTGAAATAAGAAGCTTACGTAGATCAGCTTGGTGTAATAACGTTGTTTCAAGTTGTGCAATACAGATGCATCATTAAGGAAAGTCAAGTTGGACATGTCCTCAGCCTTTTCGTACTTTGGAGGGTTGACTTGACCAACAAGATCTTTCTTCCATTGTTTTTCCTGTGAATTGACACAATGATTCATTTAATAAATGCCGGTGCTTACAATATTCGGAGATTAGAGGAATGCATTTTTTCATGAACTCACCTCATTAGCAGCAAATACGGAAATCAGATCGCCTTTTGTTCCCCTAATTTCACCCTGGACGAAACCCTCCAGGTCGCTGGGTACCCAGCAAGCCTTTTTGGCATCGTAAGGCTTTGTTTGATCTAATCGCCTCTGTTCCAAGGAGATGTATAAATACTCCGATGGATCGGGTTCCTCACCCGCTTTGAATTTCTGTTCAATAACCATGGTGTTGTGCGGTTTTCAGTGGCACAACTTTTTACGGAACGACCTTTGGTTGGATTAGGTAATCCTTACGGAACGAACGAACAGCCCTTGAAATGAACAGCCCTTGAGCTTTCCTTTGAAGTAAAAAAATAAATTATATTCAATTGCAAAATATGAACCAGGTAAAATAGTTTAGTAATGAAAGCGGAGAGATTATAAGGAAGCACTCTTAAAAATAAATTATTATGAGTTGGGCTGAAGTCAATTAGTGAATCAAAATGGCCGCCGTTGAATCCCCTTTCACTTCACCGGAAAGGTGTTAAAAATCTACGAAACACACGACGCTCTTGCGTATCCTCATCAATCCAGCATACACATCCCGTTTTGGAACCGTTCCAATCTTCCGTACTCTCCCGATATTCCTGTACTTCAATTGAATGTAAGGGAAAGATGCAACAGTTGTAAATTCACAGAGCAGATATGGCACACGGGCAGATCCAAATTCCAACGCGTGAGCACATAAGGTTTTCAACCTTGAAATCGTATTGTAATGGAGTCACGAACGAATGGTTATAAGAATGCGGGCAACAGACTTGGCTGTAGTGTCCATAATAAAATTCATTTCCAATCAAAACTGGCGAACACAAATAATATGATTCTGCTTGAATTGTTCTTGTTTCTTTTTATGGTATTGGTATTCGAAAGTCAAGTACTGTTTAAAGATGTGTATGCTGGAACTGATTTTGAGAGTTGGTTATAATATGAAATCGCAGAACTGAATTTTCTATTAATTTTCACAACAATCGAATTGAATTTTTCCACAATAATCACAATATTGATTCAGCCCAATTAAAACTATAGAAATAAATGTAAAAAAACGAAAAATACGCAACTACGCGATCCACTTACGGTCGAAAGCTGTTCTGCGGGGAGCAACGGAAGTGAAATGCAGTTTTAAAGTATCGGTCGGGTTATCGGGTTGTGAGGATGGAGGAGGATGTTAATCCGCCGGGTTGTTTTCTCAAGTCAAGATTCTCTAAGAATCCTATACCAAACGAAGAAAGCCCCTGAGTTGTTTCATGCCTTAGTGTATGTATACCTACATTCAAACCTTTTCGATGAGCCCCAATGCCATTTTTGGGACAGGCGGACCTGTGCCAAATGCCAAGTATTTAACGGGCCCGGTGTATATAGCATTAGCATTTACTGCAGCAGTTATTCGAAACAAATCCAATGAACTTTCCTGAAAGAATAGTCCATAGTACAGGGAGTTGTCGAAAGTAATGCAGCCCTATAACACAACCATATAATACACTCCAGACTTATTCACAATAATAATACTGCACATAATACCATACTACTTAATATACTATCATCATTTCCTTCTACAACATACACAACATAGCCATGTAAAACAACTTTACAACAGTGGCACATGAGAATAGGAAAGAATCCTCCATAGCATTATTCGTGTCTGCTTTTCTTTCGGTGTGTTTTGAACATTTTCAGACGAGATCGTTTTACCTTCTGCTTAATACAGCACTACTACTCCATGTAGAATTGGAAAAGACTAATCTAAATACACAAGCAATACGATGAGACAGTACAATCAGCTAACGAACAAGAAGATCATGAAGAAGAAGAAGAAGAAGATCATGCTAATATAAATACTGGAACACTAAGCAACCTTTACCCAACCAACCTTCCCTCAGAACATCCTCAAATTTGCATCCTCTCTGATCAAAGATCCCAAAGACTATTCTATTCTCACTCAACATCATCAACTTATATAACTAAATGTAAGTTGTAAGGAAAATATCTCACGACCCAAAAATCTTTGCCTATACAATTCACAATCAACATACAGACTCCAAGTCCAAGTGACTCACTTCTCATTCCCATTCTCTTTCTCATCCTAAACTATTCACGTTCTGTAGTTCTGTCGAATCATGGAATTAACATGGCAAGCACCGGCACCGCTGCTCCTGCCTTATTTCTTGCATTAGTAAACTCACTACATGTTTCTCATACACTTATTAGTTGGTTTTTGGATTGTTGTGAGTATAACCGTATCTGTATGTATCCGAATTTCGGTATAACTAATACTATAATTGTTGTTCAGTCAGATTTCTTTGTTTCGTCATCTGAGTCGCTTATTTTGAGGCAGACATCCGTCCCCAATCTCTCTTTCTGGCTTTACTTTAGACTCACAGACGGTACTGACTAGAGCATAGCAGAAAAAATACCTTCTTTCTCACCCGCCCCGGTATGCAAATACACACAAACAATCAGGGACACTACTACCATACCATGTAATTATCAACGTAGTCTCTACTCGACGAATACTCAGAATGCTCACATGCTTAATAGTGTTGTGAATGACACGTTATTCATAATTATTCTACTTGTTACTAAAACGAACTCTTGGCGCAGCTGCCGTTGTCCCTGTTATAAATTATTAGATAACTTTATTTCATACACACACACTACACCATAATGCAATCTTTTTTATTCCCCTTCATTCATAACACTAAGATCGTCCGTATAATTATTACTACCACGCATGTAGTATGAGCTACATAAGCATATAAATATTCTACTTCGATAAAACGCTTGATTTTGCTTTTATTTCGAGAACTACACCACTAAATGTAAGTATGCATTCTGTGGCAAAAACTACAATGTCAACTGCTCACATTCAGTGTTAAGGTGTATATTGTGCAGATTAACTTTCGGATGCCACAGCAAAACGCGTCTTCATTTCTTTGATTTCATTTTTAATGCCGTCGTCTTCTAGATAGTAAAAATGTGTGTTGTATGACTCTTTTAATAGGAAAAATACTTTTACCACTCTACGCGGTGCATTGAGACGAGAAAAAACAAAACCATCTACGTAGTGTAGAATACAGCTACGATCTGTCTGTGGTTCATGCATACAATTTATATCTAGACTAACTAACACTATGCATAAACTCTATGAAGGAAAAGGAAGCAGACAAAAACAGAATGCCCTTTCCTTCACAAAAAAGACGAAGGGAAAAATAGGAAAAATTCCTATATTGGAGTATAAATAGACTTAATTTTTCTAAAGTACAAGGAACAAGTACCATGCGTCTGCTATTTAAATACACACTCCTCTTTGAATGTACAAAGAAGATGAACATTGAATTGAATTGAATCCTAATTCATTTTTCTTATTGTGAGTTTGGATTGAAATATTCTGTACAATGGAGTTATGTAATAATCTGTTAAATATATATTTGCACTCTTTGTGCATTTCAATGTAGAATCTCTAACTAACTTCTAATTAATTACGTTGAATTATTTGGTGCTTTAAATTTTATTACCGAATCCAGCGTTTGACAACCCTGTCCTGTATTGGATGCAGTACATTGAGACTTTTATTTTTTAAGCTACCCAAAAATATCATAGTATTGTCTTGCAGAATTCGGCTGGCCCTACACAGGAATACATAGTCATACATACCTATATATACTACACCAGAATAAAACGTGTTATACACACACCAGACCAGACTCTGGCTGTAGAGTTTCGGCTATAATATTAATACACTACTACATCGTTAAATACAGTCGTGTCCTCGTCACCTTTTTACATTACATTCAGCATCACACATTATTAGTACTGCAAGTAGAACAAGAATATTGTGGAATGGTTTGCAAAGCATGGGGAAAGCAATTTCCCCGATTCGGCTTTACTGCTCCGTTCCGTTGTTTTCTTTGAAGTAACACTTTTTCTCTCTTGATCTCAATCTTCTGGTGGGTTGGTCGGGTTGGCCTGGCTCCGTGTACTCCGCTTTTACAGTTACACTTTACAATAGTACTGGTGTGTATGTATACCTTCGTGTTAGTGTTTCAGCGACTCGACGAAATCGAACCTACATTTATTTCTGGAAGACAATTATAGAGTGGATGCCAATGCCAGCGGATTCTAGTCTATTTATTCCCCCTACTACCACTACATGTAAATACCATAATATACACCGAATATTTGTTACGGGTATTAGCAGTTAATACATACGATGACTTATATATACACACAAGGCTCTGTCTATATTTTATATTCCTTGCACTTCAACTATAGTCTCCCGTCTGAGTGCTGCCGTTTTGCTACAAAACCATAACAGTCTATTTCTTTATTATGCAATTGGATCCCTAATAGATTGTTTAATCACAGTTTAGTGTTTCGCTTTCATTTTCATTCATTTATCACATTATACAGTCCGTATATTTGTTTTTCACAGCTCAGCGAAATTCTGGTTCAAAGGACACAGAGATCACTTTATATTTCAAACTACCTAAGTAAATGAAAAGATGGATCCAACTTGGATTTTGTTTATATCACACTTTATGCTTCATCATCCATGAAGTTTGTCCACCCATGTATGTACTATGCACATAAGTCAAGTCTGTAACATATAATATTACACTTTCATTAACTCTACTAGTTTCATGTTTTCTATGCAATCTAAGTTTCAATCTGTGTACTAGATCATACTCTAAAATATACACAAAACCATATATGTTATGCCCAGACATATACATTGACATAAACAAGAAGAGGGTTGCAACTTTGCAACTTTCCTGACTACCAAACCAATTGTATATGTAGTATCTGTTGCAGTAAAAAATTTCTAGTGTTTTTCGTGTAGTACAGACAGTAAATGTTCCTGTAACATTAGGTATATGCAACATGCAAGTATATAATAGTATTTGCTTACTAAAAATGCATAGTTAAGTTTAAAGACAAAGAATCTCGTCGGTATATATGGGAGCAATTTAGATGTAGTATTGTATCTTGCATTAGTATGCCATTTTGTCAATCGAAGGAATGAATGGATGGTTTCTGTGTGATGGATTAAAAATTCGCATTTTATATAGCAAGAAATCTATGGAGCTGTAGATTCAATTAAATTTCAAATTCTTTACTCACTCAATCATCGTCATCATCATTTTCATTTTATTTTACAATGCTTCCACAACTTTTTGACGCTTAATTGTGTAATATTTGTTAAGGCTTAACAGAAGGAAATTAAGCAGGGCAATGATATCTTAGCTTTATTGTCAAACCCAGTCCACAGTTACATACAAAGTTTTAGCCCTGAATTTACTGATGTGTACCTTTTCAAAATAAAGTAGGGCCAGTGAGAACATTGACTGATATGTAGCTGTGGAGAACTAGGTTCATCAATGAAGGAAAATGTTCATTTCCCCTTTAATTTCCTTTCTACGATCCTGATATAATGTATGAAGAGTATACGTGTGTACTGCTTGCTTTTATTCATGTCTTATAAGACTGGGTGTTAGAGTGACCATTAATACATAGTAATATTTAGTAATATTGCGCTTTGGATGTTGTCAATTCAGTTTGAAATTAATGAAAGCAATTAAAGAATAGTTCACAACAAGTAATGAAGTAAGTGTAGAGTATATTGTAGAATAAGTAGTAATATTAAAGATAACATTTAGGACTATTCAATGACTAGATAGCTCACTAGGGAAATCCAGATCCAACTGAATATTGCCCACTGAAAATCTGTTAACTAAACAACGAAAGGAAACCAAAACATTTGTAGTGTATCTTATGTATGTAGTGTAATACAGTAAACGGTAATTCTAACAAATAGTATTATTATAATATAGCACAATTATATAGGGAGGTAGGTTGAACTCAGGGAAAATAATCGTTCCTTTGAATAAATTAACTAAATGCGATAGAGTAATAATCATAATAATATTATAACAGTAGCATGTTCACAATTAATTAATTAGCCATTAATTGTAACAAGGTGATAATTTCATTAAACATCGGAGTCGTGAAACGGATCGAATGAACGCAAATCCGATGGCGGAGGCATCCTTGGAGGTGCTCGGTGCTGCAAAATCACACAATTAAACATCAATTAGTAACGTTTTTCCATTAAAGTCTAATTCATTACTGTCAACTGAAAACAAAGGGTAAGGTGCCAACATTTTTTATCGGGTTTTGCAGGTTGAAATGAAAACTATTCGTAAAGAATCTATGAGTCTATAAATACTATTTAACATTAAACCAAAGCCAGTAAGAATAGAATCTATAGGATTTTAACAACTTAAAGTAAAATACTGACTTGTCTGTGATGCCAGTTTTCCACTATGCTACAATTAATTGTACTAACACGGTAATGTGGAGTAAATTCGTATACAACTCTCAAAAAATACTCATTACTGAATAACCACCTCAGATCTCATATACTTACATTTGGATAATTAATTTGGCTTTTTAAATCAATCAATCGCCCTGTCGCTTTTGTTTTTTATGCTGTAGACAAATGGGCAAAGTCATATTATAACAGTATTGTGTTCGCATTTGGTAGTTTTGCTTAGTTATTCATAAAGCCAATATTTGTGATACCAAAAATATTGATTATAGTATAGTCCTGAGATTAAAAGTTATGCAAATGTGGAGGAAACATGGAGTATTGATCAAAACAGGTTAAATAACATAACAAAATGTAAATAATTACACGAAACAGCTTAACATCATGAGACACCACAACAGAAGGACAACAACCATACATGAACAATTACTTAGTTACACAGTTAAGTTACGGAAATACATACGGCAGACTTAATACGATTAATTTTGTGCAAGAGTACATAGAAATAATATACATCTAATGATTTAAGACTCAAAATTGCAGTAAATGAGTGTGTTGCCTGAATAGGAGCTTCTTGAAGTGGTTATCGTGATATTAAATCTGTTTTCCAAGTTTTCCCACATGATACAATAAAGTCTTCACATACTATTTAATGTCTTACCCCAGAAGGGCTCATAGCACGAGCAACGGATCCACCTCGTCCCCTTACTCGCATTTTGCTCAGAGCTTGTTCAGCCAAGTCAGATCGTTCTTCAGCTTCTTCCAGTTCTTGTTGAGCCTTGCGGAACTTGGCCAAATTCAGGGCAGCGATTTCTTCCTATTATTTTAATTTGCACATTTATGTACTTTTCCACCTTATACAGTCTAATGTAAGTAGGATGTTAGTAGATAATGAACTTACGGCTTCCTCAATCTGCCTCTTGTAAGTCTTGATCTTTTGTTGGAGTTTCTCAACGAGGTCTTGCATTCTTTCATGGTTCTTTCTGTCCTCCTCAGACTGGAAACTCAATTCCTTAATGCGGCGCTCTCCCTTTCTCAAGTTCTTCTGAGCATCGGCATGTCGTCTTTGCTCTCCATCCAATTCATTCTCCAAAGAGCGAACACGTTCTTCTAATTTGGCAATTGCCTTCCTTCCTCCCTTAAGAGCATTGGCTTCAGCTTCGTCAAGCCGCACTTGAAGATCCTTAATTTGGCCTTCCATGGCTTTGCGGGCTTTCTCTTGGTTCTGTGCATGTTCTTGTTCAGCGCGGAGTTCATCTGCAAGGCGGGCAGCATCTACCATGGCTTTCTTTGCTTTCTCCTCCGAGTTCTTGGCCTCATTAAGGATTTCCTCCAAATCAGACTAATCAATCATGCCACAAAACAATTAATCCCTCCATTACACTTAAATTATGTTTCATAAGTTTTCATTAATAATTTTTACTCACATGAAGAGTTTGGAGTTCAGACTCGAGTTTCCTCTTAGCAGCTGCAAGAGAACCAGCTTGAGCTGATAATTCATTAAGTTGTTCATGAGCATCAGTCAACTCTTGTTCGGCAGATCTTCTTGCTCGATCAGCTTGCTCCAAAAGAGTACGAGATTCTTCAAGCTCGTTGGCTAGAGCATTCGCTCTTCTCTCAGAAATTCCAAGTTGTTCCCGTGTCTCATCCCTGGCTCGTTGTTCCTCCTCCAGTTGAGCTTGAATTTCTTTCAACTGCTGTTGGTAGCGTTTAATGCTCTTTTGGGCTTCGGCATTTGCCTTATTAGAGTGATCTAAAGCAATTTCTAACTCATTGATATCAGACTCGAGCTTCTTTTTCATGCGAAGAGCCTCAGCCTTTCCTTTAGCTTCGGCTTCCAAACTGGCTTGCATGGAGTCCAATGCTCTTTGATGGTTCTTGCGGGTGTTCTCGAATTCCTCCTCCTTCTCTTGTATTCTTCTGTCGATTTCTTGACGAATTTGAGACAACTCCAATTGTCCACGGAGTACTTTATTTTCCTCCTGTTCAAGAGCAGATTCGGCTTCTTCTAAAGCAGCTTGCAGCTCCTCCTTCTCGCCTTCTAATCGCTTACGTGCTTTCTCGATCTCGTGAATATTGCGTCCACCCTCTCCTATTTGGTCCATCAGGTCTTTGATCTCATCGCCGAGGTTCTTGTTTTCACGGCGGACAGCGTCGAGTTGTTCTTGACCTTCTTCATAAACAGCTTTGAGGCGGAACAATTCTGTGGAATAATTTCTGCATTCCTTTTGGGAAGCATCAAGTTCAGCCGAAAGATCATCCACCTTGGCTTTCCATTCAGCGACAATTTTATCAAAATATTTGGCTTTCTTTTCCATTTGACTGGCAAGAGATTGGGCACGTTCGACTTCCAACTGCATATCTTCGAGCTCAGTGGACAAGCGTTGTTTGGTCTTCTCGAGTGCAACTACCTTCTGATTGAGAGATTCTATTGTTTCTTCTGCTTCGGCCAAACGGGCTTGCAATTTACGCCTGGAAATAATTATTTAGAGTAAAATGCATATTCATGAATCACTAAACAAATAAATTATAAGTAAATCCTTCCATTTCGTGATTTAGTAGTTTTTAGAAACTCACTTGGCTTCTTCAAGTTCTTCAGCTCGGGCAAGACCCTCAGACTCATACTTGGTTCTCCATAACTGAGCTTCAGCATTAGATTTGGAAAGTTGTCGCTGGAGATCGGCTTTACCCTCTCCTTCTTCGTCAAGTTGTTCCCTAAGACCATCCAAATCGTGTTCGACATTTCGGAATTTGCCTAATAAAGTCGCCCTTTCACGGGATTCTTCATCTGCCAATCGTTTCGTATCTTCGAGTTGAGTTGCCAAAGAGATCTTAATTTTGTTAAGTTGTGAAACTTGGGATTCGGCATCTTCGAGCTGTCTGGAAAGATCGCTGTTCTCAATGGCCAACTTCTTTTTACTTTGATCGAGGTCACCCACGGTTCTGGAAGCTTCTTCGTATTTACTTTGGAGTTCATTCATTCCTTGTTGTAAATGTTTGTTGAGCTTCTCTAAACCAACCTTCTCGTTGGAAATGTGGTCCATAGCTGCCCGGATGTCATTCAATTCGCTCGCCATTTGAGATCGGTCTTTTTCGGCCCTATGTATACATTATATATTTAATAACTCATTATTCATTAATATTATGCTATTTCACAAATACAATTTATTTTGTACAGTACTTGGCTTTCATTTTGTTCAATGTATCGATTTGTTCTGCCATCTCTGCTACGGCATCATTGTGTTTCTTGCGAATGTTAGCCATGGAAGCTTCATGCTGAATATTTGATTCCTCAACATCCCGTCTAAGTTTGGACAACTCAGACTCACGTTTTTTGTTAAGTTCGATTTGAGCGGATGTGGCACCACCAGCTTCCTCCAGTCGTTCGCCGAGTTCCTCCAATTCTCGTGCGAGATCAGATCGTTGTTTTTCTGCTTTAGCCCGAGCCTGTCTTTCGGCTTCAAGTTCTTCTTCCAATTCTTCAATTCGTGCCTGTAGAAATACAATAGCTTTTAGCAATATGAACCATTTGTATACAAACCACGATTTTCATGCAAATATACACATTTAAATTTTATTACTTGAAGCTCCTTGATTTGTTTTTGAAGTTTGGAGACAAGGGTCTGTTCATCTTCCAATTTGGCAGAAAGTGAAGAGATTTCTTTATCTTTTCGTTGGATTGTCTGTTCGAGTTCTTTTTTGTTTCGTTCGAGGTCGGCAACAGCTTCTTGGGTCAATTTTAGGTCTCCCTCAACTTTTCTCTTGGACTTCTCAATATCACCGCGGAGTTTCTTTTCTCGTTCCAACGAATCCTCCAATTCGTCCAGGGTTGATTCCAACTTGGTCTTAACTTTGTTTAGATGGTTAACTTTGTCTTCAGCCGCCTGGGTGGTAAACAAAGTAAACAATAATTTATATATTATGTGTATACCGAATACTGATACCACATACAAGTTGACAACCCGAAGTAAATATCTAAGATGAGTATACACGATAAAACAACATAAAAAGTAACACCACTTGCCTGCAAATCTTCAGCAGTCTTCTGGTTAATTTCTTGCATGTGTTTCTTCTCTTTGTTGAGTTTATTGATGAGCTCATCTTGGTGGGCGATCTCATCGTTCAGGTTTCGAATTTGATGTTCCTTTGTAGCCTTATCACCGTCAGCCTTGTTAACAGCCAATTCTAAATCTTCAAGTTCTTTCTTATACCCGGAAATTTCTTGTTCCAATTTTTTCTTCTGAGAGAACAATTGGGTACGTACTTCCTCCTCTTGGTTGAGCCTTTCTTGTGTGTCCTATATCATTACGGTTTAGAATGAAATTACTTATCAAATCTTCGCAATTCCAAGATCTCATGTTACCTCATTCCAGACAAATAGGCTGTAAGAATAAACTACCTACTAGTCAAGTTTCTTTTCTATCTAACCAACATATCTATAATAGTAATACCTACTTTATAATTTGTCAATGTGTTGGGGTGAGTTAATAATTTACTTTTCGCCTTCTCCTAACAAGCAGTTTTTCTTGGAAATAATCTGATTGTAGCTATTATTATATTCTTATACCGGAAACGGCAAGTCTTTCATTTTCATTTGATGGCTTTTCCTGTTTTATTTGTAAATATGATACCTATATAACTAGGTATAATCATTTTATAAATGGAAACCATCGTTTGTTTTGGTTAAAAATAATCTGGAAAAATGAGCCTCCAGAATCAAAAATACCATGGCTTCTGGTATGACTCATGATTAACATGTTCAATGCAAATGCATAATTTTATTAGATTGTAACACTTCTATTTGACTGTGTAGGAGGAATAGGAATAGGTGGTAGGTATTAAAACAACAAGTAAAGATACAACCAGGCTAAAGTTGGTTTGCCCACATTACAAACTGATTTTACCCACGAACGAGTATGCATATAATAGGTAAGCATAATATAGAATAGATTTTAAATTGATGCTTTCTTTCAACTCGGAAAATAAGTAACAAAATGCACCCGCTATTTTTATAACTGTATATCAGTATGTCTTGCTGGCACACATAATTATTCGTTTAATAAACAGCGGTGTATATAGAGTTGCAAATTTCAACATACTACTTTCATTTCATAAAATAACTCGAACTCGGAAGTATACACTCCGTCAGTCAATCTTGCATCACATTATTGTTTACATTTGTATGTACGGAGCATGGTAAATTAACCACACGTAAACGTACGTATGCATATACCTACTAGCTACTACCTACCTAGTACCTATGCATTTGTTGGAAATATTTAATAGTTTTTGTGGCAAATACTAATGTAGTAATTAAAAGGCAGGTTTAATATCCCATCTTCCGTCTTTATGTATGCTGAAAGACGAAACATTTAGGTATGTGAAGTTCATTCATGTGGGTTAGGACTTGTGTACTAAACATTCCTGGTGTTAATAATAATGTAGCTGTTATCATTATTAATACCTACTTGAGCGTTGAGTAGCATGCAATGGTGTATTGATTGATCGAAATTCACACTTACGGGGATTTTCGGGTTTCCTGCCAACAATTTTGTGAGGAGCTTATATAGACTACGTATGACAAGATGCAGGTTTAACAAAGGGAAAGTTCGTGACGTGAGATAGTTTGTACAGTATATCATGGACATCTGAATGCGGGTGTTTGGGAAAAGTAGGGAAGATAAAGTAATACGTGTTATAATTCATAGACATTTACTGATATGAAATCTGACTGGATTCATCCGTACATTTATTTATGTCGCAAAAGAGTACAGAGCAGCTGCTGCTCACGGGGAGATGTTTTCCTTTTGCTATCATAGGTAATCTCCTGCTAGTTTCCTTTGCTCCTAGCATCCTACGCTTCAAAACATAACATTTCAACTCATCATTTCTTTCTGCAACCATTTCCCTACATACAAGATAACGCAGTAAGCAAAGCAGCGTGGAAATTCAATGTAGCTTCATTCTATGGCTATGCGTCTTGCTTTTCCTACCACATGCAACATTTGTCGCAAGAATCTAGGTATCTGTCTAACGAATCGACGTATAAATGATGGTATATTATGTGGGTTCCTTCTATGTACTGTCAATTTTTTAGTTCTATACCACCGAATTACATACATATGCTCTAGGCAAGCATAATATTATTTATTACTATATTACGGATCGGAATTCCGAACCACTTTTCAGACTCACACTACTCCGCAAGTGAAAATGAAGCAAGTGCGAAAACAGTAAATAAAATTGTAAACCTGCTCCGCATGTTCAGTCTGGGTTGGATCACTTTGTGGGAAAATGTCCAAATTGCTTCCTACTAGCTTTATACTTATTTTGGCAGTGCTAAAGGAGAAAATGATGTTTTTCTGCCATAATCTTCCAATACTTATTATAGATATTTCATGTTCTTATGCATGCGTCATCATTATAGAAAAAAGTTCGAAACTTCAGGGTGTATCTTTAAGAATCATCCGTGCAGTATTCAGTTTTTATATGACATTAAATTAGGATTGCATGGGTGACGGGTATCCATCTATATCGGAAAACTCTTATCTATCCCACTTTTTGTATTGCTCCACAAATAATGAGTGTCGAATGACGTAAATGTTACTTGTTTCTTTTAACGCAGAGGGGAATTCTTGGATGGATAAGATGATTCATATTTCCCGACTTTCTCTAACACAACCATTTTACGTTCCCTATTCCCTTTATGCATGAAATACTACAATAATAGTTTCCTAAAACCTGGCTTATGTTAGTACAAAGAAAATTGGAGAGAGAGAGTTATAATTTATTTAATCAATATTTACCTGAAGCTGGGCATCCAAGTCGGCTTTTTGGGCGTTCACTTTATTAAGCTTTTCGGTAAAGTCTCCTAGGGATCCTCGCTCTGCCTCCAGCTGGCTCAAAAGATCATTTTTCTCTTGAAGAATTTTGACATTTTTTACCTCGAGCTCTTTTCTCGCCTTTTCTTCCTTTGCAAGTGCTTCCTCGGCTTTAATGGCACGTTCTTCCAATTTCTGTTTATAAACGGTTTGAGCCTCATATAATTCAGCACTTGGAAGACCCGAAGGTCGTATCATATCGTCGTCTCCAGTACCCATTGTTATGTATTATTGCAAATCGAAAACTAAACTTTGGAAAGTAATATATTTCTGTAGAGTGCACTAACACGTGTGTAAGTAAGTGTATCTGTATGTAAAATGTTACAGTTCTACTTGTAAGTGTAATTGCGATTTCTAAATAATTTCAATCGAAGTATCAAAATAAATCACATTCAGATCGGCTCAATACATTCACAGACAACACAACCTTTTACAAAACAGCATGACCACTGTTGGCTACGTTTGTTACTAGTAAACAGCAATAAACTGAAATCGGAACGGCAGGAGAAATCAACACTGAACTAACTCCGAGAATGGGATAGTGATTGAATGTGAAGTTTGGAATATCTCAAAGCTCGTTAGAACTGGTAGAGCTTCTTCAGAAATTTTCAAGAGAAAGCCCTACCAGTTTTAACTAAACTTGAAATACAATTTTCTAAAATGAATTACAATTGACAGAGAGATTTGGAATATTCCAAACTGAGAAGACGTTGGAATCGGTGAAAGCAGATTGAATCTTTGATCTGGTAAGATTGGACGGGACGGACGGATGGATGGAACCGTTCAACTGGACCGGACGGGATGGAATCCCAAATCTAACTGCCACCAACTAGGTCTCTTAGCAGAGTAATTTTTACTATTTATTTGAGTCATATCATATCTGCCAGTGTTGGGTGTGAATGTGTTCAAAAGACATACACCTAGGTACTCCCTAATAGTACATATGCAAACACAGTAGTGGTGGCAAGTCTTTCGGTCTGGGGAATACACTTGCAACGCTTTCATAGGGTCGCAAAACCTCCTACACAGATCTCCGCTTTTTTTTCTCCGTGAGTCTCAGTCATAACTACACTAACAAACACAGTTGGGTTAAGTTGAAGTTAAATTTATGCTGTACTGTCCCTCAGACGAAAAATTTGCCACTCTTCTGTGTTAAACCGTATATGAAAAAGTTACACGTATAGCGTAAAACTACAAACTGTCTGTGTGTTGAACCTGTTAAGCTGTCTAGTTTACATTTAAAGAGACATCACGAGTCGACGGAAGAAATTCTCCTAAATTTATTCCACTTCCATACTTCCCTTATTTTCAATCCACGAGTAGACACATGGAGTACCTAGCAGGTATGTTAGTAAGTAAGTGCCATAATAATATCAACCACACCAATCTAACTATCTAAAACACCTACATGCCTATACACAACATACATACATTCCATAACTATGTATAACTTTCCGGAATCCGCTACATAAAATCCTGGTCCAAAATCCATGAAGGTGTAATGTACAGCCATGTCTTATCGGTGTATGAATATTTGTGAAATATCTCTGTATCTGTACTCAGGATGCGTAATGCTAAACTGATCTTAATGTTATCTGTATAGCATCTGCCTTCCATTACAACTCAGACCTACTTGCATGCACTACACTAAACGGGAGACCGACATGCAGTAAGTATCCTCTGAAATGAATTCTTTAATAAAACTCAACTCTGTTATGAAAATTGGCACTGGTACTTATCACAGGCTGCATAGCTTAGATTTTACTGCATTTTGGGTTACTCAGCTCTATGTAAATTCGTAAGCTCCCATCATCACCACCACTGTATGGTTAAGACACATAACTTACAAAAAATCGCGTCATTAGATAAACTTCTGGTGAAACATACTGCTGATAGTCATCCTCTCTACTTTGTGGGACTGAACTTCGGAGCAGAGCGTCATACTTCATACTATACGAAGGTTTTAGTTACTCCCGATTCAGTTCAGCAACAAGATCACAGCAGGTGTATGATATACGATGTTCTCCTTAAGTGCCTTCTTTACTCCCTTTTAGCCTCGAATATATACGCAGTTGTACATCACATTTCTAAATAAATTCTTGCACAAGCTTCTCCACACAGCACCTTCCTACGAGACCAGACACAAATGCCCTGCTACAAATACACACAGAGCAACAGAGCACACACTGTCTTATGATGAATCGACCTTCTTACTTTATTTCCCCAATTATAAGTATACATGACACGGAACATGCTGGGAGCTTGGAGACTTTCAGTTCCAGCTCCACCATACTACACACCTTTATAGTTTAATTTTCCTTAGTGGTTTTTGCTCGGGTTTTAGCTCTTTTAGCCCCGCAGTTTTTGCTTTGGCTTCATTTCGCATCCTACCTTTAAGTATCAATGCAAGTACAAAGAATAGAGATGCTCCAAAGAAGACGGAAATTTTAGCGTGTCATGGTAGTACATGAAACGCCTTTACCTCCTTCCTATGCGTACCTTTATGATGTCTGCTCAGTATTCCCCATTAAATTTCACTTTGATCTATGGGAATTCTTCCAAAATGCACAGAGACACAAGGAAAAAGTCGTCAAGAAAACATAGAGAAGAAGTTGAGTGCATCTGTATTTTTTTTCTCGACATGTCATAACTCTTGGTATTCCTGAACATTAAAGTGCTAAGTCGGGTTGCTTGTCTTGTCGCCTTTCATTGCACAAATGGCTCATTATCCATCCGCGTCGTCATACGTACACTTGAACAATCAATAGCACTCATTCTTAAATGCATTTAGTGTAGTAGTACAGGCTAAATGTAAGTGTGTCATGGAATTCCTCTCTCAATACCGATTTAAACCATTTAACACTTCTCCGAAGTGAGTCCAATCTAGATTAGATTAACTAAACATTATCTGACTCGATTCATTCAAACCAACTTTTCAAACATACACGATACTTCGAATGTAAGTGTTAAAAAATAAACTTATACTTAGATGTATGGGCTTAAAATCAAAAAATAAATAAGACTAATTGAATTTCTTGTGTCGTTCCCACCCCTACATGGTTTTTATGTGTCGTGATGACGTGCTATGTTATGTTATGTACTTTTGAGCAATAATAGTTAATGTAAAGATAAAAACTGTCACGCCTACCTTAAGCTCGTCCTCGATTCGAGTGACGTTGAGAAGTGGTTTAACCTTTTGCCATAATTTCCACCAAGCCCACGTCCGCAACTGCAAGTAGCGTCGCAAGTTTCGCTGGACGACTTGCAATGCGATCCTGCAAACACAAGCAACGGGTTTAAGCAAAAACAGCATAGAAATCGGGCCAGAAAAGTCACGTTGTTTAAATTGAGACACAGTATGTCATCATCAGCAAGAAAGACCAGGTCGAAATCGATATGAATGACAAGCCATTAAATGACAGCAGCGTGCGAAGTGTCACCGAAACGCAAAAGAAAAGAAATCCAAAAATAAACTCGCATAATATATCATCAAAGTCACTTTTGCCGACAAATCGTTTAATAAAGAACAGAATGTACTTATATATAATGTGCATGGCTAATGTGCATGAGAACGTTATACGAACAGCACATACACGATAAGCCATGGAATACAAAAGTACTAGCAAGATGAATTACAAGAAAACTATTCTATGATCCAACAACATCAGTCTTCGAGTAGGGATAATTTCTCTGTCAGATTGGATGCTTATGTAAAAGCAACATTACACATAGGGACATAGGTAATTCAATTCTAATATTCATCGTAGAGATAGAAATGGAAGCAAATAAAAATTATTGAGATGCCTAAAGACATTAGATATTTCGAAGGAACAAACTGCTTTAAAATAAAACGAACCTAATGCGATGTTCGTCTGAGTTATTTATACACGCTAAAGATGTTTGTGACTTTGACATATCCGACTTTCTCTTTTTAAACAATAAAATGTGTAGCACAGGTAAATAAATGGAAAAAGTAACGGAAAAGTAATTTGTAAAATATTTCGGATTGTACATTATCTCGTGATTGATTGTGCCAGAGAGACAGAAGTCCAGAGAAACAATAAAAATGGAAGTAGAATTAATGGATCTTAAAATAGGATCTCGAATTCTCCGGGGCATTATGATTTATGAAGGAATTGTAATTGTAACGTGAAGTCTTTGGTTATACAGAAAGGTTAAGATGGCAGGTAGAGTAAGTGGGTAAATAACATACCGTTGGTCTTGAAGCTTTTTGTACTGTTTCCGGCTAATATAACCTCGAATGGATGACTGCAACCAAGTGATGATCTTGGCGAGCCTTTCGTCACGGATTTCTTCAAGTTGACCCAAAACACCGGCTCTGAAGAACACCTGGGTTGGTGATCATTTATAAATCTCAGATTAGCTTTACTTTTCCAAACAGAAGGATTTATAGCTGTCATGTGTTATAAATGCTTAGATACGGATAGAGTGCGGCTTGAGAATATTACTTTGCTTGCGAAAAATATTACTTGCTACTTTTGAAGGTGGCTACAACATAAATTCAAGCCTGTTAAGTCAGAGTTGTAGAAAGTAAATTAAAAAAGCTATATGCATCTTAGAATTTTTATGATAATGCAATTCTGCTTACTTGTGTAAACTAGTATAAGCTTCAAAAACTCTGTTAATACTTATCTGTAATACTCAGTCATAAAAATGGATGGGATATAAAAAGAGTTCAAATTCAAATAGGAGGAATCAAACAAACATTCGAATTCAAAACGCTTGTGCGGATCTTAATATGCTAAATCATGGTAGGTTAAAATACATGAGATCATTTCCTGCATGGAACACGCTACATTAAAACTTTGATTATCATTGCATGCAGCTATTGCAAAGCTGTTAAAAACGAAATCGATTAAAATTCCATTTTATCAAAGCATATGAGTAAAAGATGTGCAACAATCTTAGTTTAAATCTGTCGAGGCCACTTGATTCCCAAAGATGTTGTACATTGTGATTATCAAAATAAGACTGCGCAATTGGAACATTTATAAAACACAGCAAAAACGGCAATGCATGGGCAAAAAAACTGCAAATGCTATTTTTAAAAACGAGAATCATTCGAAAAATGACGATTTGGCCAAAAAGAAAATATTTCAAAGCATTGCCTTTGTATTTCCCAATCTGTACTGATCAGTATCAAGATTGACAGCTTCCAAAATTACTTGAGCGCTTTTCTTCTCATCGGTGATTTTCGAAACAGCTTGAGGAGCTAAGATCTTGTACCTTTGTAAAGCAATAATTTAAGCACAAAATGATCAAAAAATCAACTACATACAATCAAACATCACCATTTTGTTTCAGAATGGTTGTACCGTATCCATCACAATTCAGTTTGTATGGAATGGTTGACTAATACACACAGATTGAGTTTATGTACCCATTTGAACTGTTTTTCCTGAGCAAATTTGTCATTGCAGGAATTTCTCTACATTACTCTACGCTCTACAATCAGACACCACTTCGAAAAACGTAGGCTGGTTCGTTCTCAGTTTTGTTTTCTGGTATGTGGGTGCTGACACATTTGAGTGAATACGCAATAGTAGCTATACTCTACACAGTATAGCAACATTACTACCAAATCAACCAACATAATAACACGACTATGTAAATACAAATACACTCTTAAATACTAAACGCTTCACTACAAACGAAATGTATATGCATTATGTTTTGCAACCTCAATCTGCATTTCACTACAGAACCATTTCCTTGGTTTTTATCTGTCTTAGCATTATACAGAATCTCTGCAGGAACTTTTATGACGATGAGGTTTGCTGAATGTTGATGCCAGGCCAGGTCATGAACCGGCAGGCTAAGCCGAGCAATTTTTACTACCTCAGACAACTTTCATTACCCCAGTAGTATAATACAAGGTAATGTATATATAGCAAAAACCGACAAAATACGTGCAATAACGTGAAAGCATGCCATTTGAATACAGAACTCTACTTACATGTAGATTTGCCTGTAATAATATGTTTCACAGAAATTATTGTTTGTACCTACAACGGAAGTGCTAAAGTCGAAAGGTTTTTCGGACAACAGTCATTCAGGGTAAGGTTAGAATTTTGTGAAAATAAATCAGGACAGAATAACTGAATGCAAAATTCAAGGGAGAATATTGTATACTCATCAAATCGAGTTTATACACAAGCTACTTATAGTACACAATACACACATTAGTTACATGTGTAATAATGCATAGTATTAAGTAGTTTATGGGAGAATCTACTGTCTCAGGAGGAACAATTTGCAAAAAGAAACGAAAACAGAGTAGTAAACTCGAAATATTTTTAACACTCCATGTCTGTCAGCGTGACTGACTGTGGGGAAAAACACTCAACTTCAAAATTGTTTTCTTTTCTCAGCAAATGTTTCTTTTTAAAAGGTCATAGAACAACTGTGAGTTGCATAAGAAAGTTTCTCCTTGACATGAGTCCCTGATGATGTCAGCAGATTGATGGACAGATCAGTAATGATTGTAATGGGAGAAAGCTTCAACTAACAGGGATAGAGTTTAGGTACTTTATGGCTGTTGAGTGAAGAAGGAGGAAAGACGTAAAGAGGAAGTGCAGAAAGGAAACAGTATAAGTCTAAAGAGTCTAAAAGTCATAGTCAAATCAAAGCTGTTTTCTACGAGGTACAAATATACTTATCGTAAAACCAAACACAAAGAGCAAAGAGGCTGATAAAAAATGCGCATTTGTTTTTTACTCAATCAAGTCAGTAAATAATGAAATGAAAGAACTAGATTTTAACAGGGAAGTCGGACATAAATGTGACGTTTTCGATTCCCTGTGGCTTATAACTTGAAAAGAAAGAAGTGAACAGGCAGACAATGCTACCGAGCGACAGATAATAACGAGTCAAGAAAAAGAAATGATTGAAATGCAATATTAAATAAGTGAATTAAAGCTGAAATTAAATGAATTGACAGGCTGCTTTTGTAAAGGAAAGAATCGTGAGAAAGAAATCATAATCGATAATGTGTAGATTACAGATTTGAATAAAGTATTTTTGGCTACATGCCTTGGTATGACCCAATCGGTACTTATCAGGCTCCAGTTGGATAGCATCCATACAAGCTTGAGCCATTTTCTTTTCATCTTTTTCAGCATTCATTTGAGTAGGGGCTAAGATTATGTACCTTGAGGACACATATTATGGTAACATGAAAACAGTAATTCTTTTTTCAAGGAAGAGCAATGCACAAATTGAATGGATGTAGCACATACATCAATGTAACGTAGTGGGCGACAAAGAACCCAGCACTTGTCATGCAGAATACACTCTCAATTTAAACAGTAGGTATTTATATCTAGGTATATACTAGTAATAATTATTACACAGTAATTACTAGAAGTAAGAATTGTCTGGTGTATAATATTCGAGTAGGTATAATGTAATAGAGGAGTTTTGGACAAAGAGGCATAGAAAGAGTGTTGTGATGTTGGATAATAAAAGATTCTGTCAGATGTTTTGCGGCAGATCCTCTTAGAACTGTTTACACACAGTCTTAACAGTTGTGTTCACTCTTTCTATCCATAATTCATTATTCATAAGATTTGGCGTGTACATAAACTAACTAATTACTATCATAGCGTATCACAACTCTATTTTTAAAATAATTCTAGCCAACATACACGTAAACACACTTCATGAGAGAGGGTTTAGAAGAGGGTACAGACTAATAAATGACTCACATACACCATCTCAATATGTAATACATACATAGAAACCAGAAACAACCTCGCTAACAAATAGCTTGAAAGGGACACACCACGTCAAGGAAAAATAAAACCACTCCTATAGCGAATAAGGGATAGATAGTAGCTACTTTTTATGATTCTTGTGCAACTGAATCAAGTTATCAAAAATGACAACAGATTTGCAGGTGTTTTAGTGTATTTATAAGTCTATACAAACGTAAAAGTGTATTATGTATTGTGTACACTGTTATGTTACCAGGATTCTCCAAGGATTAAAGCCACACTTTCTTGTCTACCGTGTATTTGTAACTTTCAAACTTTCAAGTGTAAATCTAAAGGGAAAGCTTTGCAGCATTCATAGGGGAAAATGTATTGTGATGTTCAATGGAGAAGTAAACTCAAAGGGACACACGAATAAATTGGAACAGGCATTTGCACTTTATAAAAGTCAGAGGTGAATACATTTGGAAGATTCGACGGGTAAAATAAACTCAAAGGGGCACACAAATAATTCGAATACATGCCTTGGTGTGACCCAAGCGGTATAAATCCTTCTCCAGGTCGATAGAATCAAAACATGCTTGGGCCATTGCTTTGTCCTCGGTTTCTGCTAGCATTTGAGCAGGTGCTAATATAATGTACCTTTGGAAACACAAGGAACATTGGGTTTGACAAAAGTTGAGTATACAATGTACAATTTACCTTGTCACACTAATACATGTTGAATCCATGTCAGTTCGTAACATTATTTTTCTATATTTTATACGTGTTTCAGCTTTTTATGTTTGTAAGTTTATTTTCTGACTAAGGGGAGCTACAATTTTGTTTTGGCAAGGTGGATGTGATGTAATGTTGAGTATATCCCAAAGATATTACAAGGTGATGTGGAGTAGTGTGAGAGTATTAAGGATAGTGTGTGATAGTTTGTGAGAGTGAGTCATCAGTTTAGTAGCGTATATCTATCATAATAACTGCGAGTATTCCATGAGTAGAAGAAACATTTCTTCAATTTATAACCCATCAGAGCCTCATTAAAATCCTCATAGAAGATCGGATAAAGACACGACACAAGCGTGGAATGGAACATTGCTAACTGAAACTGCATATTCCACACCAAAAAAATGGCGATGAGAACGGAAACCTTAGAAAGTCATGGAGACTTTCTGACTCGTTGAATGAGTAAGTGTGTCGAAGTTCTAAATTTAGGAGAACGAATCATTTCTAAAATTGTAAACTTCTTTTTCTTAAACATATCTAAAGTTTTAGGTACATTTGCATGCTATATCCCTCGCAATATTATGCCACGGTGAAATAAGACATTTCAGTATTATGTGGGAATACATGCATAATCCATATCTTCGTACTTTACATATATTCTAACACTTTTTTCATTTTCCTTGGAATTAGGAGGCGTGGGCCGAAAGTGCTGAATACCTTCCCCATCCTTTATTACGCGAATAATTACATCTATACTATAACGACACCGAACCGAAAACGGATATGAATTTACTTACCGATGCTTGAAGTCGGGATATACCATTCTGTTAGGGAAACCTTTACGGCAAATACGAATACCTTCCAGTACACCATTGCAAGTCAACTGATGCATCACCAAGTGAGAATCGATCAGACCTGTCATATTAGGAATTTAATGGTTACAGTAAGAATGATACTTTCATAAGTTGAGAATCTCAGGAATTTCAATTTGAGACGCGGAAACTTATTAGAGTTTTGCTTGAGATGGTATAGTAAGGAAAAGCGGGTTTGAACAAAGAATTAGTAATAATAAAGACTTCACTAAGCTTAATGTATTAAAGTATATTTGCGTAAGGTTTAATTACCAGGAGTTTTAACTTCATTAGGAATGATGCATCGAATAAAATGAGGAGACGTAGCTTTCAGTGTTGTCATCAAGTTGTTAAGTTGCTCCTGAAAATTCGAAGATGGAATATCTCGTACATTGAATAAGGCACCGACGTATAGAATTCAACCGCAAATGCACTCATGCGACAACAAGACAAAAGCATAAATATTCAGGTCGATATAACTACAGGCAGTATGTAAATATAGAAAGCAGAATATAGTTAGTAGAAATATGTGTAAATATGCGAAGAGAGACTTAGGGAAAATGAAGTATTGATTTTCCTCTTTTGTAACCTCTTGTATCGGTCTTTGACTTGTCATACTAATAATACTAATAAATATCACATGTACATATAAAACATCAAATTCAACCAAAAATCTAAAACTAAATCTAAATTGTAGTAACTGTATATTTACAGAAACTCCAAACTATTTTAAAACCATTCCAGGACACTGGGATAATCTACTACTAGTCTAGAACGCGCAGTCCTAGATTTGCAGTCAGTACAATAATAATGTTCCCGTATTTGGGTATTTTCATTAACAGTTAACACGAGGACTGCTTTGCTTGGGGATACTTAGATTTGGTCTACTAATCAAATAATTTCAGTTTCAAATCACAATTAGGTAGGTCAAATGATGTAAATCGTGGAACATACCCTGTAGGAAGAGGAAACGGTAGCAAAACCGGATCCCTTCTTCTTTCCACCTGTTGCACCAAGTTAATGAGACAATAATTTTACGAATCCAACGAAACGGGGCAAACATAAAAATAATCCATAATATTATTTCAGTCACGCTCCCTGATCATCTTAAAGACCGATTTGTAACTGCATTCGAAATAGCTAGCCATAAAACTTTTAATGATCTTGAGACAGCTAAATTATTTACATCTACCCGAATTTTATCATCTGTTGCTGCGACTAAAGTCTCACCTAGCAAATATTCTCTGAAATTAAGTTTCAGAAACAAACTGAAAGAAAAAGAAAGATTTGCATCTATAATTCAATGTGAATTTATATTATTATAGTTTGTAGCTTCAGCGTGGTATTACATAAGCAAGTAAAAAAGATTGACGCGAATAGTTGTCTTTTGCCAGACAGAATCAGAGTTTTTTTAAGGTTAGTCATTTCTTTAAATGTATTTTTGATTTTTGCTACCTACTTGCTATACATTACGCATTATGAAAAGGCGAAGTACTGTTACGCTGTTAACCTAAGCATTGCAAATTCAAACAAAGTTTTTGCATAGAAAAATATTTAGTATTTCGCGTGTAAATATTTTGCACTCAAAAAATTACCCTGTAAAGGGCAGACACGGTTTGGAAGGCTGAGCCCTTTGCCCGCTTTAAACCTAAGTAGCAGAGTGTACATTCAAATTACAAATTGCCTTTACTTTAAGCATCGCTGTTTGGAAAAAATATTATTTGAGACTTTACAGTATATATCTGTTGCAATTTTTTCGTTATCAATTTTGTGTCAAATCCAGTAGAAGATATAAGAATTTAAATATTTTAAGTTAAGAATTTCATAAATTGCATTTCTCAGTAGGTAAGTTACCCTTTCCACTGTCAGATCCGCCTGTTGCAGACTGTCCTGGATGGTCGAAAAAGATTTCCTTGAGAAGTTCGTTGTTTCCTCTTTTAAACTGATCTACGACGGTATCATTAAGAGGATCCTTGTTCTTCTCTAACCAACCGGCAAGATTGTAGGGAACCTGCAAGAAGGAAAATGTTTATTTTTAGTAAAGAACTAACTCAAACTTATGAAACATATTTGATTGACATCAAATATTAGACAATTCGGTTTTTAATACAAACTTACAGTTCCGGCATAATGAACAATGGCGAAATGTGATTCAACTTGACCAGGCTTTGGTGGTTTGGGTTTGATGAAATTAGGAGATTTCCCCAAATGGTTGTTTCTCAGCTTTTCAGCAAAAGTTTGATCAGTTGCTTTCGGGAACATAGATTCTTCCTCAAGAATTGACATCACTCCCATAGGCTATCATCCCATCCCCACCATAAAATTCATTATTACGTATTCATTCTTAAATCGTGCTACACATTAGTTGTACATCCTTCTAAGGTATAAAGTTCGAGTAAATGATATTTTGTGTCGCTTAGTTATATACATTATGTATATTGTAATATAATATCAATGTGTATCTAATGTAGCAGTTGTAGTAATAGTATTATTTGCTTTCAAGGAATTATTCTTGCAATTGTAGCATCATTGTTAGTTTGTATTTATTTTAGTGTAGTAGACTTATAGGCATGATACCTGTATTTTGTATGCTGTAGTAGATCCTATAGTGTATTATGAAATCTTGAAATCATAGTTTAGTGAAAAGTAGATTAAATATCCTTGTATTCTATGCAAGCGTTGAAAAGCTTTTTGAATTGTATTTCAATGATTTAGTATTATGAAGTAGTGAAATTGTATGATGAAACTGGTGAAAGCAATTGCATTCCAAACAATGTAAATTAAAATTCATGCTTTCATTCAAAAACAGGATAAGAGCAATTTGTCAAAAAAATTAAAAATTAAGAAAACTGTTTGTAAATAATGTGTGCAAAAATATTTTCGCATTGAATAATCTTTTTGTGTAGATCTTTCTCTTTCCAGTGAAAATACCTTTTCAATTAATTCGATACAAGCTTGTAAATCCATTCCAAAATCGATAAAAGTCCACTCGATTCCTTCCCGTTTGTACTCTTCTTGTTCCAGTACAAACATGTGGTGATTGAAAAATTGTTGGAGTTTTTCATTGGTGAAATTGATACACAATTGCTCAAACCCATTAAACTGTAACACAAGGAGTGAGGGTTGAAGAAAAAGTCAGACAAAAATCACACAACGAAAATATGTCTCATTTCGTTTCGAAAACATAAACTAATCAAAAACATCTAAATGACCATAGTATCGTTTAAGGTCACAAAATGAACATTCAAAAATAGAGAGGAAGGATGTGGATAAAGGATTCAAAAAGTGACAATCTTGAGTTCCTGTTGTTTGGAACTTTGATTTCTGAAAAACTACAACTAAAATCTAAGATCTAGCCATTCAAATGCATATAATTGATGACCGCGGTGTTTCTCAGCCGTTTTTCATCGATTTACTAACATTTATCAGAGAGACAGATAGTGGAATCTCTTTATGAAGATCAGAACGAGCGTTAGATTTATAGAAGAAGTTGGTATCGTAGAGAAAGCTTGAAACCAGTTTTGATAGAGAGAATTAATACCGAACCACTAGGTAGATACTATAAGTAAGAAAGAGTATCATACCAGCTACATCGTACTTCACAGCAAGAATAACTCTGCAGCAGAACAAAATGCTTCAACCTTTACCAAAATTTTACAAAGAACAACCTAAAGACCATTTTGCCATTGTCTTCGTATGAATGATTGCAATAAAAATTAAGTGTTATTAGTTGTAAAAGGCACCTTTCGTAATTATAATACAATATACAATATTAGTCTTAATTATAGGGATTGTCGTATACAAAGATACCCTTAATTAAATGCTATTGTGCTGAATACAGTTAAATTAAAACTTGTGTGTATGGAAGTATGAACACGTAAATGTTTTGACACATAAAAACTCAATCAATTCCTTCTACATGTATACTTATCGTATCATATCGTATCGTTAAAAACTTGAAGTATACGTGAATGAATTGTACTATAGTATACTGGCTACTACAAAAATAAAGGTTCGTGATAACTAACACGACCACTTCAGGTTAGATCATGGGAAGAGGTCATGTCAGCTTCAGCTACATGATTTGCAAATACCTTTTCCATAAGATCGATACAAGCTTGCAAGTCCATGCCAAAATCCATGAAGACCCAGTCAATGCCTTCACGCTTGTATTCTTCTTGCTCAAGAACGAACATGTGATGGTTGAAGAATTGTTGAAGTTTCTCATTGGTGAAATTGATACACAATTGTTCAAACCCATTAAACTGTAACACATGAACGAGGGGAAAACATGCTAGTTTAAATCACATAGACACTTAACATTGACATGACATACTTTGATTTCATATTCGAATGTCTTCGAAAAGAAATAGGTACAATTAAATACTGACAAAACAATGTAGTATAGTAGGTAATGTAGGTAAATACAGACAATAATTAAGAGATCCACGTATGTTGATCTCTTGAGAAATGGGTAAGAAAAATAGTCGGACAAATATACTACAGTTGTAAAACAAGGGAAAAACAAAACAAACAAAACAAACAAAGTCATTGATGTCAACTTTCAAAGTAGGAAACTTGCTATGAAAGTAAGTAGTACTTAATGACCATTTCAGTTGGCACCAGCCATCCGCACTGATTCATCGTTAATCACTGCTCGGATTTGTTGTGTGCGTGTTATTCAGGTACACACAACCTCCTTTTACGGGTTCTTTGTAGAAGGTAATGTAACAAAGGCTACCATGGGTGAGGCAGTTGGATTCTCAAACAAACCAGGAATTCAGAACGAGCAGAACAACAGAACAAGACTAAAATCACAAATTAAACCACCTTGCCGATTGTAATGCACAAAACCAGAATACCTTTGCACAAGATATTTCCATAGTATTGGAGATATCTTGACCTTTACCATAGATTCTAGGAATCCAAACTGATTCTGATATAAACATGCTTTCATGATGCGAATGACTAATTTGTGTTTTGAGTGTACCTACACTTCAATCAGGTAAATATGCAGAATGTGAGTTTTTAGCTTCTACCTGTGTATTTAAAGTGTGCCTACATAGATCTCGTGAACTTACTGACTTCAAGATTAATAATGTGTGATAGGTATCTTTAACTTTGAAGATATAAAGTGAAACTACCACAATTCTGGCGTGGACTGGCGAATACCTTTTCCATAAGTTCTATGCACGCTTGCAAGTCCATGCCGAAATCCATGAAGACCCATTCAATTCCTTCACGTTTGTACTCTTCTTGCTCCAGTACAAACATGTGATGATTGAAAAATTGTTGAAGTTTCTCATTGGTGAAATTGATACACAATTGCTCAAACCCATTAAACTGTAAAGGTTTAAAAAGAGCCAATTATGTGAATGTCATGTTAACAAATCTTAATGGTCAAATAAGAGCAGGTCAGTCGCACACGGGTTAAAAATTCAACTAAAGTGGTCTGCATAAGGGATACTTGAATATTAATACAACTACATGGATAATTCTACTGGATTGATTTTTCTATAACTATTTATGTATAGAAAGCAAGCTCAGACTCGTGTATACAAATACATAATATATAGTCAGGGTAAGGGGTCACTCGGACTGGAGTATTGGTAATGAACTCCAAGTGCTACCAAATTACTCCATGTAATGGTAAAGGGTTGAGATGAATATTAGACATTATTAGGAGACTATAGCTCCCAATATAATTGAGACTGACGATGATAATGTAGCATTTCATCTGCGATATACTGATTTTAATGTATATCTGTCCGTTTAGGATAACACTATGTATTTCTAATGGAAATGTTTCATTCTAATGGAAAGAGGGTGAAAAGAAGGACGTCAGATATGTACATACAATTAATTGTATGCACAGCAAAATTTGTTTTTTGTACAAATATTTTCATTCAAGACGAGACAGATGTTCGTTTCTTATATCGGAAACGCTTGGAGCCTAAAAAGTATGAAAAATTTAGTGCAAACAAAACTGGCAATTCAATGATATTCCTAGTGCTCTCCACTCGGAAGAAAGACAATGGACTTTCACTCAACAAGTAACATCAAGTAATAAACACCATACGTACAGATCATAAAAATGCAATATTCAGCATCATGAGTCCCTTCATTTAACTGAAAAGTGTTCATACATTTGTGAAACCTAGCACATTTTCCGAGTGCAGGTAAGTTGTGTAAATGTGTGTACTGTGTTCGGCAAGGATCAAAAGTCCTGTATGTACAACTGTATTTGTATTGCAATGCGAATAAAAGATTTGAATTCACTTAAATGGTTGGGTCCAAACATTTATAGGTAAAGTGTGGTGCGTGCAAATTAATATACAAATTCTTTGCAGACGAAATATTTACTCGCACTCTGAGCTTTTAGAGTAGCAGACACCTGAGCCTTTTAGATTTCCAATACCTTTTCCATTTAAGCTTTATAGAAGAGGATTCCATGATCGACAACACTCAAGACGGCCCCTTTTCTAAAGATGAATTGGATTTGATGAACAACCGCTGGGATACAGAAGTATATATACAGAGAGGACAACAAATTACATGTCCCGTATTAAATGAACTTAACAAGACAAATTATCGGAAGGTTCTTCAAACATGTTTTTGGAACAAACGAAAGAATCAGCTAGTACATGTTTGCTCTGTGGGTGAAGGAAATAGAGGTAAGGATTGCAGGGAAACTGTACTTTTCAACCAATCAATTACTAAAAGTCAATTGAATTTTAAATAAGAGATACTTGATCAATTTACGTCACAACATTTTCTGAAAAATCAATTGAATTAGGATCTTTTAAAGATATTTAGACTGACTGTACACAGTATTAGTAACTCACGTCAAAGATTTCAAAACCGGCAATATCCAATACTCCGATGAAGGTATTACGTTTCTGCTTTGTGTCAAGTGTTTCGTTACACTTTTTCACCAAAAACTTAAACATCCGATCGAACATTGCTTTCGCCATAGCTCCCACAGAATAGTTGCACTTAAATAAGGAAAGATTTTATGAGCATTCAATGAGAACATTGTTGAAAATTGTAGAATATCGTACATACCTGATCCTTGTTACGACCTTGTGTAACAAACTCATTTCCGACCTTGATTCTTGGTTTCAACATATTTTTGTACAATTCTGTTCCTTCAACCCCCAATAGCTTTCCAACAAGTTCACCTTCCTAAATTCGTAATTGCGATAGTAAGTTTGCTTTTACAACCAGTTAGGTCAGACAATATACAGATATTTCAAATTTCAAACGATCATTACAGTGGTGCCATCGGCTTCGGCTTGTTCTTCTCGACCTCTCTGCTTGAACTTCAAATTACCCATATGCATTACTCCGGCTGTAATTCGATAAATATCATCCTTTTCTTGCTGAGTGAAACCCAGAACATCAAAGGCAGCCTAGTTTATAAATAAAAAGACACGTTGTTACATTCTATTTACGAATACCTGATTTATAATTTAAAATACATTACATCGGTGGCAGCCATTTCTTCAGCATCATCCACTCCAGGGATCGAGGTCTTTCCTTGCGAGACAAAATGATATGCATGGATGTCATTGACCAATAGACACATATCTAAAAAGAAATAGGACAATGAAGACTTTCATTTATTAGACACTTGATTTATGTATGCAGTATGTTGTCAAATTACCCTTTAATTTTGGAACAGCCCCAGACATGATCTGGTAGAAAATGTGATACGAACGCTCCAATGGTTGTTGAGAAATGACACGAGCTTTCTCAAGCAAATCTATACACGAGAAGATCACAGTCACATTATAGTATGCTTTACATAGGCAAGTAATGTAATTCAAAAAAATATGAATGCGGTTTCTTACAGGTTTCAATGTCAGCTCCAGCCAATTTTCCGGTGGTTCCAAAGTGAATACGGATGAATTTACCCTTTGAATAATTATATGGTTATATTCACAATTTTATTACAAGAACTAAGAACTATACGTAAGGTACTCTCAGTAAAAACGGATGTCATTAAAAAGAATTAATGATATGATCGCTAAGGGTCTTAGCGTAGCGATAAATTCTGATTTATCAGTTAAATGAGTATATCACTTACGAATCGGGATGAATTGTCATTACGGGTGGTTTTGGCATTTCCAAAGGCTTCAAGAACGGGGTTGGTTTGTACAATTTGATCTTCTAAGGACCCCTGTTGCATCCCAATACATGTTATGTTATAATAGGTTTTGATATAGAGCTGATTAATTACATTCCACATTTCAATTGTCATAAGATTGTTAGCTGAATGTATTAGTATTCCTATAAAATCAATTATGCAAATTAATAAATTGACAACGGATCACAAAATGCTATTTTAATGTTAGTAGGTAATATAGAATATAGTTATTCTATTTGAAGTACATAGTCCATGTTATCTTTTAGTTTGCAAATTGCAATGCATAACGCAAAAAGAAAACATGTTTTAGTGTCTAACACATTTGTTAATTATAGTACTTAGGTAAGTGTGAGTATCGGTATTACATGTAAGTACACAACTCAGTTCACACATTTTTGCCTGTCACTTGGCTTTGTATTCGGGGTTTTACACAATTTCATATATGTAGATACGAAAAACACTTATAAATGCTAGACTAACTAATCGTTAGTAGAGTATAATGAGGGTATGGTTGTACTGTACAGAACACAACGAATTATCTGAAAAACACCTTATTACGAGTATTTAAAACTCGTCTCCTGTTTTTAAGGAGATTTTTGTCCGGGTCTCATCTCTCATGTCTTGTATGCATGTAACTGTGACTGGACTGACATTACTAAAAATCTCCCACTAAAAGCCTTATACCATCAAGAGTACAAGTATATAGGTAACTCAGACCTGAAAAACGATCACCTATTACATAACTACAAATGTGTTAATTTATTTTACTAACAGTCAAAGATTTTGTTGAAACTAAAATACGGTTATTTTAAGAGTTGTGCATGCCCCGGAAAAGTTCCTTTCTTTCACCTTTTTGCTATCATCTTTCTTTCCCGTAGCACCCACGTTGGCAAAGTAAGCGATAACTTTCTTTGTGTTTTCAGTCTTGCCAGCACCGGATTCACCCCTGAGATTCACCAGTTAACTTTTCAAACTTATATTCATTAATCTTCTTTATTTTGTTATTTATTTTCGTCTTGTTCTTAATTGTATATAGGTCTTGTTCTTAATAGCTAGAAGGCCGTATTAAGAATTGATTTCGGAGGTACAAATGCTAACCCATAATAGGTCAAAAAATGTCCCTTGCACTTTGACCACTAAACCCGAAATATGTAGCGTAAGTTACAAAATTTCGGGGTTGGGTGAAATTATTCCACCCCTTTATACGGCCTTGATTAGCTAACTCAGGTACAATGAGCAAGGTATAAGGTTTCGTCAAAATCAGTCATTTAAATGTTACATTCTTAGATTCCGTTTTGTTTACTTTCACTTCTTTCACCCGAACCTGTCTAAAGCTTTGTTTTCAGTCTTTGTTTGTTCTTTGTTCCACTTTTCATAATCAACTCCCTTTGTTCGCTTTAACCGCGAGTTTTTAAAAACGGGTATTCCTTATAACTTTTTCCCAGAGAAAGTTTTCCCCTTCAATCAAAAATTGTATTCCCGAATTTCTGGTTCGGGGAAGTTGTAATTTTAAAATTAATCATTAAATTAATAATTAGGCAATTATTCTAACGTTATTCTAACCCTTAAATTGTTTTGTGAATTTTATGTCTCAACGACTTGTCATTTCCGGTAAGATATTTTTTGTTCATAACATAATAATAATAATACTGCGCCCGAGCTGGATCTTTAGGAAAACGACTTCCAGGATGGGTAGAGAGAAATTAATTTTTGGAGTTTAAAATCAACAATTTAATGTGAAGAATTTGACTTATTACTGTAGTAACAGGTAAATTTACTACT